>OY720635.1:134322544-134577544 GCA_963169105.1 Ceriagrion tenellum
TATCCCGTTCTACATAAGGGAATAAAGATGAAATAAATAGCGCTACCGATCCTATTAGTTTGTAAATGCCACCATCATGTGATCCTATCAAAATCAGAAACAAATGACTTCGTACAAGTTATTGTTTTTCTCGGTTGTCTTTCTAATAAGCTTGTGACACCATTTATACCAAGCATGCAAATTGATGAGCAGCAATTTTAGATCTCTGCTGCGAATGATAACAGGCCCCTAGGTCTGAAAAAAGAAATTATAGTAGAGCCTAGTTTTATTTTCTCAAGACTGATGTGGTGGAGCTTAGGAATGACGAAAGAAGAAATCTGCAGTTTTGCACTAAGATATTTAATGCAATCGATTCAAAGCATTAGCCATTTGGGAGGAAATTATCTGTAAGGTATCTAAATTCCCAAACATACATACCCATCACGCAATTTTCTTTCTGGGTAGACAAAGTCAAAATATTTATCTTTCCCCGTAAGCCCTAGAAAATTGGCCTCCTGATGAACATTTTCTCCATATTTTTCCTATCCTTGCAAACTATTTTCGCTTTTCATACAGTGATTCAATGCTTCACATACGATTTTCTTTTCTCAAGACTCCTAATATTCTATCTGATTGGAGCCACATTCACCCATGATTCTTATGGTCCACCTGTTTCTTCCACTCTTCCATAAATTTGTTATACCACTCCACTATAATGTATTTCTTCCGTTACTTTTTTGGGACGTCCATACATGTCTCTAGCACTTGCTGAAGTGCCGATCACTGGTCACGACATTCTCTTCCAGGTATTAACTCATAATATACACCCTAATATCAACTAAGCTTGGTCAATATAAATGTTTCTTAATATTTCAATAACATTTTTCTGTGAAGTTTCCGAAACACTATAATGAATAAACAGCTTTTCTTAGTTTTAACTCTGAAGATACTAACATATACTTTTCCGTTATTCGAAGCTTTCCCGTTCTCAAGACGCGGCAAACCAAAGGTATACAAGTCATTTCGTGTGTGTCCAGAGCTGTGAAATCCAAATTCTGTGAGTTGGATTTCACAGCACACACAAGAGGATTGTGTATCTTTGGTTCGGCCACGTCTAGAGAATGGGAGAAATTCGAATAGCGAAACAGGTACATCTGAGTATCTATGAAGTAAAAACTAGCTTTTTTTCCTAGTAGATTCAGACACTGCGCAGAAAAATGTACATTGAAAGAGTAAGAAACGTTAACATTGATCAAGTTAGATGGTTTTTGGGAGTATATTATGAGTTTATGCCTGGAAGAGAATCTCGTGAACAGTGATTTTCACTCATTCATTCATTGATAGATTTCTCTCGAAGGAGATATCCTTCCCAAATGCCTCGGCCTGGGTTGCATCGGGTAAAAAGCTTGGCTAGTGTGGTAGTCTGCATAGTGGCCCGACAAGCTTATGGCCCATGATTCCGTCCCCAGTGAAGGCGTTTTTTTCTGAGGCAACTTCAACGTATTTTTATTTCATCATCGGCAGATATGAGATATAATATTCAAATATTCAATGTTGCCATAGGGAAATGCGCCTTAGATTTCCACGTAGTTACAGAGTAGCAGTGTAGAGATATAACTTATTTATAATAATCCTTAGTTGCTACCAAAACAATAAAAACATTTGTGTGCTTACAATGAAGGTGGGATGATTTAAAGTTATCTCCATGCACGAAAATTTTGTGCAAAACCACTAAAACGCTCGTTACAAGAGAACGCGTTCCAACACAAATCCAATATGGC
The DNA here is from genome assembly GCA_963169105.1 of Ceriagrion tenellum. Taxonomy (NCBI): domain Eukaryota; kingdom Metazoa; phylum Arthropoda; class Insecta; order Odonata; family Coenagrionidae; genus Ceriagrion; species Ceriagrion tenellum. The sequence continues at coordinate 134,324,305 of OY720635.1, forward strand.
TAGAACTGGTCTTTGGCATCACTGTGCTCACGCCAATGCCTTAGTAGGTGCTGCTCCTAGCGTCAATTGGCCAAAACATCGCCTATCCCGTACTAGAGGACCGTAGACTAGTGGACGTAGTGGACTAGACTAGGCGTAGTGGACTAGATAGACTTTTTCGATACTCTTTGTATCATCTATCTGAATTAGCTCACACCTCTAAAAACAGAAGTTAAAATGCCCTCTGTTTTTGATAAATCTTTACTCTACTGAGATGTTCAGAGGACTCCAGGCTAGTATTTACCGAAGCCGTGTGGCTCTTACTGCCTGTCCTGAGCATTCATAGAGGGGGACAGAGAGAGGAGCACGGGAATGAGAGCAGTAACCATACTTGAAATAAGCGCGGGGTAAATTAAGTTAGGATGTCGTCTCATGAGGGCGCTCGGGGATGCCCTCTGGAGTCGGTGGCCGGTGAGATTTGATGGCGCGCAAACAGAGGGCATTCAGAGGAATGGGTGGGTGATAGTGTAGCCGTAGCATGTAAGAACAGGAGTCCTAGGGGGAAAACTATTTAAACACGGCGAGGGAAAGGGGCGGTCCCTGTGGGAATCAAGAGTGAGGTCGGCTCAATAAATAAGACGTGGAATAACCCTCAACATCCCCTTGCCGTCAGAGAGGAACAGGGGAGCCATAATGCCCCTCCCCCATCCCCAAGGAAACGTGAGAGTTTGCCCACTGGTTCCAGTACCGGGTAATAACAACAATTCTCGAAGTTCATTATCACTATTTGCCACCCTGGAATTCCAGCAAAATTTTCTCCACGCCACAACGGCACCATATTTTACTTTGTGCTCGGAAAATAAACTGTATTTTTCTTTTACGGCAGAAATGCGGACGCGATATATGAAAATGGAACAGCCATTAACGGATCTACACCTACATGCTTCCATGTGAGCCGCCGCATGGTCGTGTGCTTGAGGGGTGTTGGGACACGAGCCGTGTAAGAGTGTAAAGGGAAAGGTTATAGGGAAATGAAATCGTGAAGTGTATGTTCGGAGTTTTGAGTGTTTGGAGTGGAGTTCAGTTTTTATTATGGTCACTCATTGTGCGTCGGAAGAACGATTCCTTGTACCCATCTGCTCGGTAATGTATCTCACTTATTTTTTCGCTTATGTCGGACCTATTAATGTATTGTGGCGTCAAAATGATATTCCCTGTGTCGCTTTGAAACACACCTGTTATGAATTTTTCAATCAAACTAAGTCTGGTCTCCAGATTCCGAGTCTCCAGTGGTTACAAACCTAATCCCTTTAAGCTGGCTCCGGCTTGACTATGTGAAACAAGAAAAACTTAGATACACATACTTACATACCGATCACGCCGTTCCCTTCCAGGCAGGATAGTCACAGTCACAAAGTTTCACTCATAAATACATATTTGTACATCTAATTCTGCTTCAATAGTTTCCTCCATATTGACCTATTCTTGCAAACCTCTTTCACCTCATTTACCCCCATACACTGCTTCATACACTCCTTTAAGACTCCTAATATTCTTCTACTTAAGAATTTCATCAACCACATTCAACTACAACTTTCTCGGCCTACCTCTACCTCTCACACCATTCATTTTACTCTTATATATCTGTTTCGTTCTTCGACTCTCATCCATTCTCTCAACATGTCCAAACCAACAAAGCATACTCATTTCATGCATGTCCATTACTGGAACAACTAACCCACATGTATTTATTACCTACTTATTCCTGACCCTATCCATCCTACTTTTTCCGCAAACACTCCTCAGATAACTCATACCCACGGCGTTTAGTCTACTCTAATATCTATCCTGACGTATCAATGTTTCACTACCATACAACAAAGTGGGGAGAAGTACACTTGTACACGGCGATTTTCGATTTAATACACATTTTTATTGATGCAGTATGTAAAATTCTGCTCTCTAAATGGAATTGGTTACTTTTTGAATGATTAATTGAGGCCCAAAATATGCGAACTGTTCCAGGTTTATATTTTTACAAACCATATTTGTCCCGCCTCAGGAGCCGACTGCAGCGCCATTTGAGTGGAACTGCCGCACTTTGACTTCAGTTGAAGCAGTTATTTGCTAAGAAATTTAAAAAAAAATGGTGGGAAGATGCCCACATTTTATTTTCATTCAATTCATCAGGATTTTTTGCCTCATATAAACATTTCCAATCAAAATCTGGAAGATGATTTCTCTTTCATATTGGCATTTTTCTGCTATGATGTTAGAATTCCCATAAGAGCTCATGTTTATAATTTCCTCTTTTAGGGCTTAATTACAGTAAAAATAGCCAGGAAACCCCATTTTGTATCCATTTTAGTTCATAAAATGCACTTCAAAGTTGCTCTACTTAAATTTTCAGGAAATCTGAAATCAGTAATGCAGAGACTAGAGCCGCCATAAGGTAGTTTGAGCGTAATGTCATTTTACCTAGATATCAATGAATTTGGTCTCATTTTAAAGAAAAATATCTCATCCTTTTAATGACACCAAAAATTCAACCCCTTACCACATTACATTTGGAGTAATTTTCCAAAAAATACCAGCCCATTTAAATGGTAAATTGTACTAATATGCACCTTAGAGAGACATTATTTACAAAATGAGGAATTTATAACACTTATATATTGTAAAAAACTATCAGTGTGTAATTTTTGTTTTCTCAACTATTTTTGAAAATAAATCATATTATCACCGCAATAAGTTCTTGAGTTTTACAAAAAATCTTCCGTTTTGAAGGAGTTTCAAACGCACCGCGCAAAAAAAATGAGTAAAGTTTAAGACTTATTTAGATATTTTCATTTAACTATTTACAATTTCTGTCATATAAAACTATATTATTGCACCATTAATAATTCAATATTTAATTCATGTGTCCTACAGCTGGTGAAACTGAAACGAATAATTCGAATATGGTGTCTATTATCACTAGGGAATTATCTCGCTCGGACTACCTAAAAAGCCGTGAAACATCACACTTTCGCACAAAGCAGTTTTTTTTATGAAGTGCGCAGCTTTTTTATTTTATTATCGTGGTTAAATCAACGTTTTTGGGTTTGGGTAACAAGGATGGAGTCACCCTGTTTTAGCATCAGGGCTGGTTAATGCCCCACTCGTTTGCGAGATCTTAGCCTTTCATGCAAATTTAGAAGACTTTTTGCTGGTGTTTACTTTACTATTAATACTTTTACTTTCCATACAAAAATTCTTTAGAAAAAAATTTCATATCAAGACCCTTCAAGCAAAAATTGCTCGTCAGGAGGTGCTTTTGCAAAATACATGTGATATCTTGATAGATACAATAAGAAAAAAGAACGACACTATAAATGAAAACATAAAATAGATAGTCAAAATCCTGTTGGATCAAAAATCCACTTTTTACAAAGATTTCTTTGATATATTTTCAATTCACTCACACATTGACCTGTGCAAGATCATCCCAACAAATATTTAATAGCCTTGGCAACACAACACACAGTCATCTCTCGCCATACGTACTATTATATTTTGGCAGATCATAAATATATTTTTTCTAGAGTGTTTCATAGGTAGCTGGCATTGTCCATAGTACCTATATTTCGCACTAAAATAATTGTTAACAATGAAAGTGTAGTCAAAAAGAGTTTCTAATCGTAAGATATTTAATTTCTGGTAAATTGAATCAATTGCAGAGCTATTACTTTTTTCCACACTATAACACGCATCTCCACTCTATTCGTCAACCTACATTTCCCAAATGGCGTGTACAATTCCAGTTTATCATAATTAAGCAGCCACTTATAGGCCTACTTTATGGCTAATGAAGACCATGGGGCCTTTCCAACCTATGACCTTTTATATGAATCTTCTGTCGGAGTGCTAAAATCTCAAGTAAATCGATGAAGTAGTTTGCCCATTCTGAGGTAACAGTCAAACAGACGTTCTTTTAAACTTACGTGGAATATGTTTCATATTGCCGCCACGGTATGAAGCACTTTCCAATAGCATTATCGAGGTCCAATGAAATACACATAAAAAGAATCGTAACCGTTCAATCCTCTACTTTCCCTTCGGCAACATATCATGAGATGATTTCTCCATTATATCCACACGAGTATCATCCCCGCCTCAATCCCAGATCGCTTTGCCTCTCGGGAACATAAATATACATCGAGATGGGTCGTTCTCCCTTTTCAAAAGATAAGTTATTGGCACTGAGCGGAAGTTCTCGGGTCCCTTTATCTGAACGATAAATTCGAACAAAGAGTCTGTGTTTTTCTATGTTTTTTTTATTTTACGGCCGCCTTGTGTCTCAGTGGATCCACACTCTTCGCCGTTATCCCTCTCCATATTCACATATTGGAGGATCGGTAAGGATGAGAAAGGGGGAGGAGGGAGAGGAGATATGTGGACGAATTCATCGATGAGGGACACGGCTTGGTGAATCGTAAGACGGGCTACTCGCATGCCGAAGGCATAGGGGGATACTTCGTGGAATGGAATATAAAATATTTCCGGAATTTGAAAACGGGCGAATGTAAAATAAGTGTACAGTAGAGTTGGTGGTTTCCGGCGATACTTTGTGGAATTTACTAAGAATTTTGAAAGTTAACCTTAATTAATTTGAATTAATTAAGGTTGAATTTGTTTTACCATGTATCTTCACCTGATAATGACGTTAATCGTTGAAACCATGGTCGTAAGTCATTAAAAATCATTGTGGAAAAACAAATTTTACCCTATTCATTCAAAAAAATGTACAGTAAATTTTATATTTATATAGGAGATGCGTGTTGAAGAAGAGGTAAAGAAGCGCGGTAAGTCAAAACAACGTAAAATGAATCCAGATATTCATGACCACTATAGTCCCAAAATAAAGCAAGGCGTTAATTGCAAAATTCTTTTTTTGTCTTCATCTAGGTAAAAATAGCTATTTCAGATAGGATGATTACGTCTAAGTTACCAAAAAACGCAAGCATATACGGTCTATTTTATTAGCATTAAATTAGGGAAAATTTTTCCGATGACCCTTTTCAGCATGGACGTAACATCGAGTAAGACTCAAGTCGAAACGACGCATACCGAGGACTTACTGTACGAGGTTTATTAATGCCATCATAAATCTAAAAACGTTGGTCTTTCCGCATGCCTTGCCGCAATATTGCTTTATACATCAGCATTGCTGTTTGGTTTTACTTTTCACCACCCAATTCACGTCCAAATGCAGTCCATTAACAATTAAAACGAGATTTAAAATATGTTAACATAATGATTTTATCCTGTACCCAGGTTACTCCTCCATGTTCTTGTGGCTATTCCATTTAGTATTTCATTTTTTATTTCGTACATGTACTATCCTCTCAGCCTTTTTTCACGTGGTCATTTCCTTCGATTTTCTCCTCAGTCATCGAAATTTTCTACACAATTTTTTCAACTAGTTAAAAATATGCTAAGGTGGCCCATCCTTCTGGAATTTGTCTTACTCATAGCGCCCCATATGTTTTTCTTTTAATTCTCCTTTACACTTCCTAGCTCTATCCGTCCATTTGATTTTTAGCATTCGCCTCCAGCACCAAGATTCGAAAGTCCCCATTCCTTTGCGCTACCGCCTTGCTCGCGCTCAGTGTCTCTAATTGATATGTGTGATATGGCTACACTCCTCACCAATGAATTCAGGTACTTCTTCCTCTATATTTTACTTCAAACTTTCAAAATAAAAACTTTCACTACACTATCAAGGAAGGATAATTAAGTATACTTGAAGGATAATACTTCAATTATACTTGGTAAGTAACTATGAAAAACATGCAAATGAAAGTCGGCAACGGGAAATTTAGCCTTTTATAGAAGTAAATAAGACAGGAAAACACAGATCCGAAACAGAAAATTTTAAAATACATTACAAAAATAATGTATAAATATTAAAAAAACTTTAAAATCGCTTTTATTTAACAAAAAAATGCTCTAAATTTCATTCAAATACACCCATTTCTAGGGGTTGGAAAAAATTGTCTTCGATTTTTACTCCGTCGGGTTTACACACAAGTTTACAATATTGCATACACCACAGGATAAAAAAGATAATTTTTTTAAAACCTGTTTTTTAATATTCATTTTATTATCGACTTTTTTATGACTGAATATTGTATTGTCACCGGAAATAAACCTATGTGCAAAATTTCAGATCTCTAGCTAGTCAGGATGGTAGTTAACAATTTATTACAAAATTTGATCCTGACACAAAAGACCCTGACACCCAGGACCCTGACACAAAAATGAATTTAAATAAAAGCGATTAATGAGACGCTATTAGCCTCTCGCTGGTTCTGGCATCTTTTCGTTAGGAATGAATTGTCACAGAGGTACAGAACAATCGTTAATTTCTGTGGCAGTAAGATCTAGTGAGCTATTGGTTGGTAGTATTCCCTTTGGTGAATGGTGACGCGAAATGGAAAACAGCGTCAAAATTTAAAGTTTACCTCTCGAAATATTACACCATACCCTCGCCGAAACAACTTCATTACTGTATATTTTCATAGAGAGACTACATAACAGCTAAAAATAAAGATACGACATGAAAAATTTAGTTTTATGTGTTAGTTAAGCATTCATTTACTATAATTCAAAGACGTTCAAGTGATCATGAAATAAACACCATGCTTCGAGTAATATAGTTTTAAATACAACGAAACTAATACTCACTCACTCAAGTCACATATATATAATTCCAAGCTCACAATGTTTTAGCCTTAATATAGTGAAAAAGGTTTGAATCTTTCAATTTAGTATTTAATTTTACATCCTCTTGATTATGCAACATGACATGTAACATTCAGAATGATGGTTAATGCCAATTCCAGCTCTGCAAAGTTCCGAAAAGCACAGTTTCCAACTTCCAATAAATGGACATCTTGTTAATATTGCTGTTTTCAGGTATTCTCGTCGCGTGTTTAGTTATTCTAACTACAGTTTCTCCCCCCTTCCTGGGGGCGCCTTCAGAATACCTGAATACCTGAAAACAGCAATATTAACAAATATATGAGTCGCGGAAGCCTTTAAAGAAATGGACATCTTCTAATGGAAAGGACAACTCCCTGTAATGTAGTTTTCTAAATTTTATTTAAAGCAGGGAAACGTTACAAAAAATTCTTACTGTTGACATCTTACATCCTCCGTTTAGTATTCCAGCACAAAATTTAGGTGTGCCCTTGTTCCATGCTGTGCATTCTTTACTATTTCACGAATTTTTTAAGAGAGTGTATTACATTGCGATATTATGGAATTTACTTAGAATTGATACAGAGGCGCAGGCATGCGATAGCGGATCGCCCAGGCACGAAAGCCCTATGGTGTAGGAGGAGGAACAGGTTCCATGGGGTATTAATCTCAGCATGCGGATTATATTGTAAGAAAAATATGCCTGGTATATCCATTTAAATATTCTTTGAAGTCTTTAAAATCCAGCACCCTCACAACTACATTGTTTTGATATGAAAAATTCAGTTCAACAAAAAAGGTGCTTGATGAGATTAAAGTAATCAAAGAAAGTTTACAGACGAGTTGACGGGAAAACATCCTGTGAACTTAAATGTAAAAGGGTTTCCTCGCAGTGCATCGATGATAAACGAAAAACGAGGGGTGCAAGTTTAATTAAGGAGTTGCGCTGAAAAAAACAAGTGGTAACTGCTAATTAAACAAAGCTGCAAAGTTGCAGTCAAAATTTGATATTACTCTTGGCAAAAAAAACTCTCCTTTCTCTCAGTAAAATGCAAAATTCTGGTATATCCTAGAAAGAGAAAGAAATCAGAATTTTAATTGAATTTAAAAATCTTAATATTATTGACCAAATGCTTTTCCAGAAAAAGTTTTGTAATTTAAAATCCTAGCCGTAACAAACGGGGCTTCATGCGCTCGAAATTAAATGAGGAATCAAAAGCAGTTAGTCGGCGCTTGATGGAATCTCATCATGACGTCCTGGAAAAGAGCACAATCCAATTTGAAGCTTACTCTTCGAACATGGATTTTGACAAATAAGGTGGTTTCTTACGATTCAAAGTCAGTCCTCTCTACAATTACTCCAGAGACATGGGCTATAATACTATGAAACATCGTCACGGTATTATAGCGTTAACATTGTCACGGTGTTACAGAAGGTTATGAAATGTTCAATTCTATAGCGAAGATAAAGTGAGCAACGTGTCCCATTAGTAGTGTAGGATGAAGGTTTCTTGGATGATCCTACGATTCAGGGAATCCATCTCTGCCAATATTTCGGGAGGTTATTGGTCTTATTTTTCAGGGCTAAGAGGATTTGGAAACCCTTTGGATGGTACGTCGGAAGAATAACATAGCATTCATTTCTGTAGGATACTGAGCAAAATATTTTCAACTAAAATTGATTGTGGAATATTGATCTATCATTAAATGTATTTTCGGAATGAATATTAGAACCAGGGGAAAACGCGTTACTAAAATACAGCATATAGGGAATCCATAAACAAACAGCTATTGATGGTATGTTGCACATCTGTGAAGTAACCTAAAAGTACAAACATTAGGCACTCTTATTATTTCCCTATTTCTGAGTGGATTCTTCTTCAGAAGACTGACATATCTAATTAGAATATAAACATCACAGACCTTTCAAGACTTGGAAGGAATTAATAACATGACATTATACTAATTAGTGAGCTGAAAAATGCGCTTATGAACCTCCGTTTGTTTATTTGACAGATGACACAAAAGTGTTAAATAAATTTTCTCCCTCTTGACTCTGCATATGTATATATTCAACGATTAATGCTTGATAATTGGTAACGATATCGTAGTTGAAGCAATTTTTACATGAGGTCATGCACGAAGAAACTACAAAAAAATAAGTAGTAACACCAGCAATGGGAGAGTCAAGAAGACTAATAGCAAAAAGTGTAGCCCTCTAAAAGTCAGCACCATGAATTGGAAATTTGGGCACAGTTAAAATTAAGAAAATCAAAGAAAATGAAAGGAACACAGTGAACCAACTGACGTCAAACCTATAAAATGTGTCTGATGAACACTCAGGGTCGCGGCAAAGAAAGGATAAGCTTGCCGACACCTTATTAGGAAAGGCACAGCAGCCTTCTGAAAATAATAATCACAAGAGGGAATCACTGAAAGTAGTGCTGTGCGAATCAGGGATTTTCATTTCGAATCGAATCTCCCAAATGAAATTTCGAATCGAATCGAAACGAATTAAAAAAAAAATTCGTCAGCGAATCAAATCACCCTAAAGAATTCGTCTGCGAATCGAGTTCGAATTATGAATAAAATGCAAAAGTTTATGCAGAGTTAAAGTAATATAGATTTTCACTATATTTCAGGGCCTTACATTAGCTTATTCATCTATATAGTGGCACAAAGAATAGCACAGAATAACGTGAGGTCGTTTAAATTTACGTTTCGCGTGAGGAAAAGATGTTCTAAACGGACGACGCGCAATTCGGGGATGAGTGCTATGTTTGAATGCATGTAATGATTCGAAGACGAATCTATCTGATTCGAATTTCGATATTTCGAATCATTCGATTCGATTCGCAGGTGAATCGAATCGAATTAAGCCTGATTCGAGTCGATTCGATTCGATTTCGAGGCATTCGCACAGCTCTCACTGAAAGAATAACTCTGAAGACAGGTTGTAGAGTGAATCAAATATTATATAATAGGCTTTTATTCACGTAAGCAAGAGTCGAAAAAAAAACCATCAGATATGAGAACTGAATGAATGTTAGCAGAAAACGAATCCTCGGAGCACTAAACATGATGACGAAGATAACGTGGCCATGCGATGAAGGCTTGTGAGGCAGACGGAAGTCCCTCTCGTCAACAACCTTGGCATTCAGCGTACCGGGGAGGAGAGGAGTCGGATAGGGGTGCGGTGAGATTCTCTCAGGACACGACGGTCATGTCCCTGGAGATGCTGGGTCGGAGATGTAAGCCGGAGAGAAAGCGAACAGCGGATGGATGGGATGACCAACACCGGGATGGCATGACCGGAGAGAGTGTACATAACGAGGAGCTCCCAAGGAGCACCTGTGACCCCTCTGCCGCCTCTACGGAGACCGGAAATCCCGTTCTGTGACCCCGGAGATCCGGAGAGCCACACGGTCCCTTGACGTTACACTTCTGGGCTGCATGTCTCCGAGGTTAACGCCGTGCAAACTGGCCATGGGCTTCGAGGCACACTCTGCTATAATCGCATTTACCGGATGCAAACATCATACATTTTTGAGAGAAGTAGAGCACGATAAAGTTGAACTTAACTGCTAGGCTGCTTAGCTGTGAATATCCCGCGCGTCTATCCAACTTTATTTTGTTGTGAGAGATCACATTAATTTACGTACTGACAGACTATTAAAAGATTTATGGAAATCAGAACTTTTTCGAGTTCCTTGTACCTCACATACTTGCTATGTACATACTTATTCGTACTAATTGGCATTTATAGGCTATTATATCGAGAGCTGACAATCATTTCTCTCTTATTTTTCAACTATGTATTTCAAATTCTATGTTTCAGATGAAAACATCCTAAATGAACTTTTACTTCTAGCATCTGAACAGAAAAACGGACAAAAATATTCAACCATTAGGTGTCAAAGAAAGAGGTGAAATTTTCTACCCAGACAGAATTCGAGGCCATGACATCCATGGATTGGCAGGCATTAAATGAACCCCGCAACCAAAGGGACTCGAGATACTATTTTTTTTAAATATCTAGTCAATACTCTTGAAAATTCATGTCATATTTGCCTAATCTTTCCTTAGATAGCTCGTGAATAGCTGATATAAATTTTTTGAGTACCCATATGGTTGGAAAAAATGTTCATAAAAAATATAATCCATGCATACATACATACCAACCACGCTGTTCCCTTTTGGGGTAGGTACAGTCACAAAGTTTCACTCATACATACATATTTGTACACCTAACTCTGCTTCAATAAATTCCTTCATACTGACCTATCCTTGCAAACATCTTTTGCCACATTTACCCCCATACACTGATTCATACACGCCCTCCTGTTTTTAGGACTCCTAATATTCCTCTCCTAAGAATTTCCTCAGCCACATTAAACCACAACTTTCTCGGCCTACCTCTACCTCTCGCACAATTCATTTCACTCTTATATATCTGTTTCGTTATCAGACTCTCATTCATTTTCTCAACATGGCCATATGATAAATGATGGATATTAGTCATATATGGTGGATATTTGTTCAATGGATATAGGCCTTGCACGTTAACATAGTATTATAGTATTTTAGACTTATATTCGGGTCTGCTAATATTTTTATAAAGCAAGGAAAAATATGGTAATTGTATTTGTTTAAAAAAACAAAGTCGCCGCAAAACCTCCATAAAAAGCTTAAGTAAAACTTTTCAGCCTCTGCCTATACCTGACAGATGGACCCAGGGGCCTTATCCAGCATGGATTCCGATTTTCTCACTCAATGGTTCGACGTAAAAGTTTCAATTTTTTATTGGTAGCTTAGCAATCTGCATTTTTTAGGGTCGACGATGCCAAAAGTTCATCATTGTTGAAGCGCGCAAAATCCCAGTCCTTCCTGCATGACGCCCAGGGGCATGAACCCTGTGAGAAAGCGAGGATGATGGTCCTTCAGGGGCTGCAATTTTTCCCGATATTTTCCGGTTACCCTAAATAAAAGACCTTGTATTTTAATACTGAATTTAGAGGAAAAAAGTCCTGCTTTGGGTTGTATGCCAAAATCTCCCCCTGACTTTTAGAGGGATTTGGAGATATTAACACATGCCAATTTTGAAATGGTCTAAAAATGCAATCTATTTCATTATTTTGAATAATTGCAGTAACCCGGTACAAAATACAACCAGAAATGAGTCTTTGAAGTCTTTATGGCAATATGTAATGGCAAAGCGGGTGAAACAAAAGGGCAGATGGATTATGAAGAGAATGTTGGGGGAAAAAGGAGGGGGATGAAAGATTAATAATACATTACTGATAAGTTCATATCTTTCTACATGGTCAAACCTTTTTCCATAGACAAATTTTATACTTCTTTTGAGACTCATTACCATTTAATAAACATGTTTGTGAGGTGAAAACACCGCATTGATTCAAATCAGAAATGTGGCGGGTAAGCTCTGAATTGCAATGACCGCCACAGTGCTAAGCTGGGCAGACCCAAATAAGTTTTAATAGTGAGATCAAAGAATATTTTAGCGATTTTAAGAAAAATGTGACAATAAAAGCACTTTACTCAGCATCTCATGTGCAATGGTCATTATACTGAGTTTAGTGCCAATAATTTATATTTCAGCGACAGTTGATGTGAGTTCAATTTCCTAGAGCAACTCGAAATTTTATGTAGAATTGATATCTCTAACGCATGTGATCTAACCCTTTATGTGTGGCATGACGTGAAATCACGTCATTGTTATCTTTACCATGGTGCTGATGACGTGATAACACGTCAAGGGTAGCGTAGGTGTTCCAGCTTTCACTAAGGAACTTTAATTAAGCCCCCTAGTGAAAGCTGGAACACTCACTATACCCATGACGTGATATCACGTCATCAGCACCAGCTTAAAGACAACCATGACGTGATATCACGTCCTACCGCACTCAAAAAGCATTTTAAGTTTGTGATGAATGTTTTTTCCCTTCCCCATCCCCTATCCTTAGGGCAGATGTCCATTGATTCCTGTCCTTTGAAAACCCCATTACTTTCCCCTCCCCACTCAGCTTCTGTCTTCATCTCATCCTATCTCATCAATACACAAGGGAGTTTCAAATTTTTGTATTCACCAAAAGATTAGATGCGTCAAAATTCAGGTGGTGAAAGTATTTTTTTTAAATTTCAATGAAAAATTAAATGTCAAACTTTATACGTCATTTGATTGCTTGGAATCAGGGATGTGCGAATGCTTCGAAATCGATTCGAATCGACTCGAATCAGGCTTAATTCGATTCGATTCGCCTGCGAATCGGGATGCTTCGAAACCGGACGATTCTAAATATTCGAATCTGATAGATTCGTCTTCGAATCGTTGCATGCATTCAAACATGGCGCTTATTCAAAAAATGGTGCGCCGTCCGTTTAGACGATGTTTTCTTCACGCGAAACGTAAACTTAAACGACCACATGTTATTCTGTGCTATTTTAGGTGCCACTATAGATATATAAGCCTATGTAAGGCCCTGAAATATTGTGAGAATCTTTATTACTTAAACTGCGCATAAGCGTTTGCATTTTATTCGCATAGATTCGAATTCGATTCGCAAGCGAATTTTTTAGGGTGATTCGATTCGCTACCAAAATGTAAAAAAAGTTCGTTTCGATTCGATTCGAAATATCTTTTGGGAGATTCGGTTTGGTTCGATTCGAAATGAAAATCTCTGATTCGCACAATACTACTTGGAATATTCTATTCCAGCAGCCAAATTTTTATCCGTAGTAATATGCTGTATTCAACCCGGTTACATTTATCATTGCAACAGGTAAAAATACTAACGATGACAGGAGTAAAAGTAAAAAATACGTAGTCAAAGTTCTAAATTGTTTAAGAATAAATTATCCTATTTTGCCATGAACAGACAGTGGAAAGACAAGCTGGGAGCAAAAAGGAAACTTGGAGCTACAGAAGCACCACGTCGGAAAATATTGGCTGAAACACAGCAATTTAAATGAAATAAATACGCCACTTAAAAAATTAAGCATGCGGTATTTTGCAAAAAGCACTCATACTTAATCGTAGAAATAAAGTCAATACTTAAGATTATAAAATATTGTTTGCAAAAGAAACGACAATATGTAGAGACAAGACATAAAAAATGACTGAAGAACCTTTTTTTAAATAATTAGGAAGGTAACGACATATTGGAAATTATCCTAGAAATATATCTTCGGTTCTCATTTAATCTTATATTTTATTACAAAGAGACATTCAAGTGGTTTGTATGCTTTGCACAGTCCAGTTTTTGCCTTCCTGTTTTGATAGCCTATCCCACTTTTTTTTGTCTTATTTGATCATTATTTTTTTATTGATTAATTCCATATTAGGCTAATGGTACCCTAATGCATATCGTAATGTCTTCAATCCTCTGTAAGACTGTGTAACTTACGCTAATATAAATTCAACAGATTCAGGCGAGATATCGTGGAAGTTCTTCATAATGTAAGAGAAACAATTGCACTTTTCCACAAAATTGTTTTAATGCATACAACGCGTTTCGGCTCACAGAGCCATCATCAGGTACAAGACCTTGTAGAGTCTTGTACCTGATGATGGCTCTGTGAGCCGAAACGCGTTTTACGCATTAAAACAATTTTGTGGAAAAGTGCAATTGTTTCTCTTACATTACGCTAATATAGATTGAAAACTAAAAATAAACGCTTGACAATCTAGCCAACTTCATTAGTTTCCCACCTGCTTTTATTCCTTCACCAAACTCGTTCCATCCCTTGCTATCTATTACCACAGCGCATATGCTAAAAAGCCAAAGCGAGCAACCTTGCGTTATACTGACCAATGATCTTGACTCTCAGCCAAACACCCTCACTTGAGCCGGTGGAGTCACTTGCAGTCTGGTCTTCGTCTTTCAAATCAGTCATCTATCTTTTCAACCTATTCCCATCTATTTCCCGAATATTTCGTAGCCTTCCACTCTTTCTTAAACCGGGGTCTAATTGTATTTTCTAAATGGGAGGGCAAAGCTCTCGGAGAAGAAAGACATTTTTTTTACAAAAAAATGCATTGTATATTAGTCACGTTTAGCAATAATCAATTAAATTTATGTATTATCTAGTTCATCTGCCACTACTACTGTTCCTATTCATTATTAAAGGAATCAAAATGACCTCGGATGGTAATCTGGGTAAGCTGAGGCTACACGCTAGGCTTAGGTTGCTTGATAAATTCAGAACTGATATTTTTCAGAGCTACGTAGAGAATATTATCATGACTCCTCACTACATTTCTAGGTCTGACAGATGCGATAAAATAAGAGAGATACACTGCCGAACAGATAGGAAAAAAACTCGTTCTTTCCGCGAACAATAAGCGACTACAATAAAAATTGAGCTCCACTAAATACACTCCTATAATTCATGTCACCATTTCATCTCCAAAAACTTACACCTTTACACGGCTAGTGACCCAAACACCCCCTGCCACATACCCATGCGGCGGCTCACGGGGTATTATATAGATGCAGATGTAGATGTGATCTTCATGATTTCAGCCTCGGGAAATAACTTTAATGCGACGCCATCACGTGGAATATCTTTCGTCTGCATCGAAACCCCAGTTGACCCCAGTTATTGACCCCAGCCGTCCAGCTCTAGGGAATTCGCAAGCCCATCCACTCTGTAATACTTGTGGTCCAAAGGATTGGATGAGAGGCACACCAGTTATTAAATTCCTTTCGGGAGCAACCCTCAAAAGTAGCAGGAGATGATAAGGGCAGTGCTCGCAGTAAAACTTCATAGAACAGTGTAATTGCTTTCTGAGAGGAGTGTATATATCCTAATTATATCGCAAGAAATATATAGCAGTAAAAAGGCTCCTATTGAATAACTGCTCAACGTAATTTGTTTTCTCCTTTCATAAAATTTTGGAAATAATATTTTTTTAAATTTGGACATCACCTTTAGTGGAAATTTTTAAAATTAAGTACCTCATGAGGATTATATGAAAGCCTAGTAGGTATCGAGGTTGGTCACGTGGTAATTCGACCCTGACCCTATACCGAACGGTATATATTCCGGACCAGTTGACGATACAAGACATGCCCTGATGACGATGGACGATTCGTTCATCGAAATGTCGGCCAAAATGGAGAGTTTGACCCGGTGGAAAATCTGAGTAAAATTCAATACCATAATACGCCTAGAAAATCTTGGATCTTTTTTTTTCCTATTAGGTACATTGATAGGTTAGAAAGATAATCAGCCAATCATAATTTCAACAGTGTGCGATTTACTCCTTATTTTCCGGTTCATTAGACGCATATTTTCCCGAAAAATAATTATTGAAAAGTCACCCCGCATCTTAGAAGATCAACGTCATCATCCAATTTAACCTAAATACTACTAGTAATGCGTTTTGGACCACGCATTACGGGTTAACGGAGTTCCGAAATCGAAAATTTCCTCAATTTTACGTAAAATGTATCCTTTGAATTGTATTTTACACAATTTTCACCGTCGTAATAGTATTTGCCTGGACTTTGGCGTACCCCGCATTAATACTGGACATGATTGATGGGGCATAGCATACAGTTTTGGGAAGAAATCTTATTCTCCTTAAAATGGGAAATATTTGGGATTGATTTTATTCCCGTGCTTGACGTAAGTCTCCTAAAATCAAATAAAAACACTGGATATCCATGATAAAATATAACACAACAATAGTAATAACCACACTTTAATATATTACTTCAACACCGACCATAGTTTCGACATACTATGTCATTTTCAAGGTGATCGGACAGACACTCTCACATGTATTTACACCAGAGTATAGTTAGACTATGTAAAGCCTGAAACGATTTCATAAAAACACTGGATAATCGTCCAACTTCACGGCTTGGTCAAACTTACCAAATTGTGGACCAACAAATATGACTCGCATCAAAGTCAAACTTTTATCACAAAAAGAGCATGTAATCATTAAGCCGTCTGCATCTTTTTAACGTACGTCCACCGTCGAGCGACTGTTAATCGGCGAAGTAAATAATAATCGATTGGAGTCAATATTATTTGATCGGGAGAGTTGAGAGTTAAACAGGACATACTTTACAAAATTTAGAAAGAAAATTAGGGAGAGCCATTGAGAGAAATGAAAGGGAGATACGAAGTGGACACTTCTGATGACGCCATGCCAGCAGCATGTCATCGCCAACTGCGTTCGACCGAGGCAGAGCGCAATCCGAGCATTCGACCTTATAGTGATTTTAACTTTTGACAACAACACATACAAGAAATTATATTCGTGGAAATGTTGTAATCTGCTTTGTATCAATCTCACTTTAAGAACTTGAAGGGAAAATGAGAAAGATTTGAATTCGACAAAGAGTAATGTAGATGACTGTTTTAGAAGACATTAGAAATTCTTTGACGAATTTTAAAAAGGCGTAACTCAATGCATTTGGCCTCAATTTAATGGTCTTAGTGATATTAATCATGATAAAACCAACTTCATTATGGATGGTCGCATGTTGAAATCGATTTTTTCACTGACAGAACAGCATTGGTTTGTACAAAATATTTCTTATAATCACCAAGGACCTGTATTAAGGATTGTAGCAGGCAGTGCACTCTACGTATGTGACAAAATGATAATAAAAGTACGTCAAGAACCTTATTTAAGGTTCGTAGTACTCTTTACATAACTATTTTTTAATCAATTCAAGAAATCATATTACTTACGGCAAGACTAATACCCTGAAGCACCCGTCATCCTCGCCGATTATGACATCAAGCCACAGAGGGTGTGGCGTGCATAATCTTTGGTGTGTTCGGTCCTTTCTGGCCAACTTCGGGGCGTCGGGTCGATGGGTTCGCTGGCCGAAGTGTACACACCTGCTGTGGACCGAGAGACAAAGTTTTGCCCTTTCAACGAGCTGAAGGAGTCGACGACTCAGGCAATATGACGGCGCTTCCCTTCTGAGGGGTCAAGGGACAGGAGAGAAACAGCAACTTGGCAAAAGACTCAACTTCCATCCACAAAATATCAATCAAAATTAAATCACAGTCTTCTGGCGAACTTTCCACTCTCTTGAAGACTCGACCGAACTTGAAGACTAACTTCAAACAATATTTAATGGAATTCATTCGGCAGGCGTCGAGGCAAGCGATATTAGCGTCAGGGAACTGAATTGCGATCGGCAAGAATTTTGAGCAGGTTTTTTCCATCCTCCGTTTTTTATGCTTATATTACTCACGAAGTATTAACACCTCTTCTCAAACTGCTGCCTTGGTTCAGTTTCTCCGCAGAAATCTTGTCAGTGTAGCGTTTAGCAGTTCTTGTACTCCGGATTTCCCCTCATCAGTCTTCAACAAATTGCCGTACAAGGAAAGTTTTGAAGCATGCTAGTAGTAAGTTAAGGCATAATCTCCACGGAAGTTGAGAATTTTGAGAGAATGGAGACCCATTTTTTGCTGGTGAAACGTATGCCAGTCTGGCTTCCGGCCATAATTTAAATTTGATATTCAATCACAAAGGATCTCCATGTGCATGCTATAGAACTCTTTTCGACCAATCTGCTCCATCATAAGACCCTCCAACAACTGCATGCGATCTCCAAAACTTGTTGATTGTTATTTAAAGCATATTGAACGGCTACAGTACAGTTACATGAAATAAGAGGTAATATGTTCAGGAGATATTTCACTCCATATTGCCTGCAATTTAAAACCGCATTGCCTATGTGAGACATTAATTTTCCTTCCCATACAAAAGAATATATAATAAATTTTCCGCAGAGATTTATTGTTATAGAGTACTACGCGTTATATGGACTTCTGCCTTTATCAGGTTAATATGAAGTCGCACCTGACGTACCTTTCTACAGTTGCAAAATTGGCAAAATCTTTGGAATAGTTCAAGGTTTTGTTTTAAGTATTGGAAGTACACTCTTCCACAATTGAAGCCTAAAAGAGTGGAGTGTATTATTTTACTTTAATCTTATATTTTTATCGTGAAAATTACAAATTTTTACTCAATTCTTAAAACTTATTTTTCGTATTTCTAAATTATCTGAATGTTAATCATTGATGAACTCGGTAAACACAGTCCTCCATAATGCTCTTATTTTTGGAAAACTCAAGAGTCCGGGAGTTATTGAGGTGGAAACGAAAAACTCAGTTTACGAGACTTTAAAAGGTGTAAACCAGCCACATTGGTTTCATTAAGTAAGAGAATTCACAGAAATTAACAGTAAGTAGGAGTAAATAGTGTGATAGCTAATTGAAATCAACTCCAGCTCCAGCATATAACTATAAGAAAAGCTGATTTTAACAGCTATATCCTCGAAAATATAACAGAAAAAATCGATATTTAATGACGCCACGTGGGCTAAGTTACGTGAAAACAGCGATAAAGGGGTTGAATTTTTTTCTAATTCTTAAATTTATGCACAAGAGTTAGTGAGGCGTAGCGTCTGAGAAAAGGGACTCTCCAATTTAAATGAGAAGAGTTTTACTCAGAGGGAGCGTGTTAATTACCAGATTCTCTCCCTGTCATCACCCGCCTTTTTCAAATTTCAGTGTGTAGGTGCTCTCAGCGCATAAGGGTCCCCTGCTAATGCCATGCAAGGTCTATATCCCTTAATAGCACGTCTTGACGTGCACTCAGTCTTATAAGCCGCTTCTCCAGCGGGCGCCGTAATTACTCTCTTAAGCGACACCTATGTGTTTGACATGGGAGTGTAACTTTCCTTTACTCGATGTCCGCCTACTCAAGCAGAGAGAAAGAGGGGATAGGATAAAAAATGTCTTTCCCGTCTGCTTCACGTCACCTTCTATCAGGTACATCACCTTAATCCCAGTCCTTTTCCCACTCTCCGGTCAACGCGATCGTAATTGCATGCAAAAAGCCTCCGCCGCAATGGTGCCTGCAGAAATGGAATTTCAAAAGGAACTCTGCACGAATACTTTCCCCTTTTTCACTATGAAAAAATGTCCGCCGCCTTAAAAATAGAATAGAATACATTTGCGACAGCCATTGAGCAAGTTTAAGAAGGCCCATCAGACTCATTGTTATGTGGCAGGTGTTACATCACCTTAGGTAGTCGACATTGTGGCTAGTAATCAAAGCGCATTGCAGATTTCATTCAGCTCAACAAAATGTGAATAAAGCGTCCGTTTTACTACCAAAATCTGCTGAGTATGAGCACTACGTGAGATAAAAATATTGAAAGAGCCATGCTGGGAACTTAAGAATGTGAGACTGCATTAACGGCAGATGCAATTGAAATATACTTATCTCCAGTCGAGTTTCAGGTTGACAAAAGGGAATTATTCTTTGGTAAATAAAACTTCCAACGGAGTGACAATACTTGAGGGATACACTATGAACATGCGGGTTAAAAGATATCCCCGCGAATGAAGTTCTGATGAAGGCTTCCGCGGGGCTTTGATGGAGGTTGATTCCTTCTTTCGGGTTTTCCGCCTCGTTGGTTCATGTTGAAGGACAATATTTCGCCGGCTATCCTGCTGGCTTCCTCAGGTCCATGTAACCCAGGTCCAGGTCCATGTACATGGACCTGAGGAAGCCAGCAGGACAGCCGGCGAAATATTGTCCTTCAACATGAACCAACGCGGCGGAAAACCCGAAAGAAGGAATCAACCTCGATATCCCCGCGACTTTTTTGTAACAATTGTAAAGGTGGGTGGAGATATTATTACCACCTAAGCATTCCTCTCATACCACCTTTCACTCTCTCATTACCTTTTTTACGTTTCGCTCTCGTTTTGTGTCCGCACGACTAGCAGGGAATTATTTGAATGTAGATGCAAGAGAATATTTACCTATCAAAAGAAGTAATAGACACACCACGCTAGTTTTTGCGAAGTTACAAGCCTGCTCCTTTTTATACAGAACATGTGAATAAAAAGAGAATTAAATGCGTAACGTGCAAGATAAACATGGCTACGGCACAGAGTATACAGAGAAGACATATGGCGTTTCAACCTGTAATCGCGAAATGCGCTTCCGGCCATGAAGTAAGCGCGTTTTCTTCGAGAGAAGCGAGCACGTCAATGTGGTGAAAAGTGAGAGCTTCATAGAGTTTTTCTCTTTCTTGGTGATTTACTCCATCTCCCTAAGAGTTTGGCCATAGTTTGTTTCTTGGAAACACAAAATGTCTGAAAAGGAGAGAAAAGGTGGATTTTCTCTATATGCTCAATGCAACCGGGTATCAGAAATTCAATTCCAACCCAAGCAACGCCGATGTGCGTTGAATGAGCATTAAATGCGCGTAAAACCTTTGTACACTACCTTTGTTTGTAATCGAGCGGTAGACGAGAGAAAACGCAGTAGACTGCCATGCAGGAGGTCTGAAGTTTGGTCCTCTGTAGGGGAATATCTTTTTCTTCTTTTTCCATAGTTTTTTTTCACTTACATCATGTAAACATTTTGTTTTTATCATGGTAACTTGCTTTAAAAATATTTTCTCCCAAATAAATATAAATGTGCATTAATAATGCGCATTAAATGCACATTAAAGGCATGGACAAAAATGTGCTTTTAATGCACATTTGAAATGTGCATTAAATGCTACTATTAATGTGCATTTCAAACTGTTAATGCGCATTGGTTCTGCCTGGGAAGGGACAACATACTGTGACTATGAATCTTCATTGCTTCAATTAAATTAGCTACATCATTGATATGATTGTTGTTTTTTTCCAACTTTCCTCCATAAGTTAAAGCTGAATCATGTCAGCAGGAATATGTTTTTTTGAATAATTTTGAAGCTGAGCAAAGGATATGGTAGGTACCTACTTTTTATAACTGTGTAAATGTAATCATGATAATAATAATAATAATATTTATTTGTCCAGAGATTATACATACGATATATACATAATATAATATAGGACACGCCATTATCTTAAGTCATATATGTAAGTTGAGCATTGAGACATGTAATCATACAAAAAACAAAAAAGTAATTGAAAAACAAAGGAACAGGTAATACACACAAGCTTACATTTTTATCCTTCAGTAAATTCATTGATAGAGTAAAATAGTGAGGCCTGCAAATGTTGCTTTAATTTCATTTTGAAGATAGGCAACTTTTTTATACCTTTGAGTTCCTCACTCAGCTTATTGTATAGCACCAATCCCATGGGATTTGGACCCATTGCTGTTGCGTGGGTACGCACAAATCTTCTGTGTAAATTATTACAATGCCTAGTGCCATATGCATGAACAGAAGAGTTTTTTACATTGACTGATAAATTACTTTTAATATGCAATAGGCAATTTAGAATATATAGACAGGGTACAGGAAGCAGGTTAAGTCTCTTATAAAGGGGTCTACAAGGTGCTCTTATGTGTTCGAAGGCAATTAATCGTATAACCCTTTTTTGAATTTTAAATATAGTGTCTGCATGGGTAGAGGTACCCCAGAACAAAATACTATACATAATGTGGGGGTAAAATTCCCCATAATAAATGTTGAGTAAAACATCCAGTGACACTGTGGATCGAATATTCCTGACTAGGTGACAGATGGAGTTGAGTCGTTTACCCAGCATTCTAATATGCTCTGCCCAAGAGAAGTGGTTGTCAATAACAGTTCCCAGGAATTTTGCCGAGGATGTCTGTGAGATCCAGCTGCCACTTAGTTCAATGTGTAGGTCAACTTTTCTTTTATTTATAGTAGTAGTATTTCTTTTATTGATAGTGTGGTTAATGAAAAAAAAATAATTTTACTAATTCATGGTAAAAGTCTCATAATGATTGAGTTAGCTGTCGTCTGTGTGATTAATTTGCAACCCCATTGTGGACTTCCTTGGAGTATCTTTGGACTTAAACTTCCCGTAGAATTAACATCATTTGTGCCTGTGCCATTACCTGTCCCCATCCTACTTCCGCGTCTATCTCGAGTAGCATGTAGGCTATTGTACCATTTTATCTGAATTTGTTTAAAAAGAACTTAGGTTCAAATGGACAATGCTGTTTAAATGGCCTGTCTATTAACTCCCTGCTAATCAGATCATTTGGCTCTCATATTACTCATTTCTCTGGTACTGCCAAGTCTTTGAATAATTATAAACTTGAGGCTTTTCTCACCATTATCAACTTAATGTTTACTATTTATTAAACCATATATTCCTGGACCCTGCTGGCTCTCCACTACCCATTACTTTAATATCTAGTTGTCTAAGTCCGTGTTCGTGTTCTCTATCATACAGCTGTTATATTCTCACAACGTACCGACAACAATTTTTTTCATTTTGTTCTTGACTGAAGTTAATTTTTTACCCAATGTGATTAACAGGTGCTTTATGCAATATTTATCACCTGCGTAGAGAATTGTAGTAATAGGTTAAGCAGTGAAAATGATTTCTACGGCTGTGCTATTCATCGCGCAACTATTGATTTTGATTTAATTTAGAGATACATGGCATAATTACCTTCAATCCACTTCAGGCACGAAATTTATAATGTGATAGGGGCGATTACACCTCTAAATACCACCTGTAATGCGCGGATACACCTATACTACATAGACCATTTTGAATTCCCGCCGTTTTTAACGCGCTAGGAACATGGCCGATGCGCGCATTCCGCATTACAAAATTTAAAGGGGGTAAATGGAAAATGTCCTCTCTGTATACGGTGGCTACAGTATGCGACCATGATGATTTCACTATGCAAGAGATTTGAGAGAAATAAACATAAATAGGAGTATAAAGTAACGAAAATCACCTCCAGCTCAAGCATATTACTCTACAAAAAGTTTATTTATCTGCTTTATCCCCGAAAATATAATAGAATCCGAATAACACGATTCATTTTAATTACGTCGTTTACCATTCTATAGAAGATTTACAATATACGTCAATACATTTGCTACATATATAAAGGGTGGCGTTGACTTAAAAAGTAGTAAATTACCAGAAATATAGAGACGACACTATAAGATCAGAAGAGCACAAACACACGAGACCTCATTGCCACCTCATTTTCTTAATAAATAGAATAGCTTTTTAGCTGTAGCTCTACAGTCATTAATTACTCAAAAGGGCTGAATAAGCACTTATTCCTCGTGTTTGTGCCCTAAGACCGTTATTATTGCGAAAGATTGGTAGTGGTAGCACTTTGGGAATCTATGGGTAAATATATTCAGAAACCTCTCAATTCGCTAATTTTAATATTTTCTTGAGGTAGTTGATTCGCAAGATAAAATCCATGTCATTTGCGCCTTATTCGTAAGTGCCTACTAATTTTCATGCTTGATAAATTGTCTTTGACTCTACTACTAAGTTCTCTGACAAATAATCTGCACAATTTGGATGAAAAAGTAATCTTTGAATGTCGCGAACTTTAATGTTTACTTTTTGGGCATTTGAAATTTTCTGGTAAATGGAGCACAGATAGTACTGATCCAAATTAATTTAAGTAGACAATAGCTTTATTATGATCCAGTTTCTACAGAGGAAACAATACATCTACACGGAGGTTCGGATATTGTGACAGGAATGTCCAATTCAGTATCAATGAAGTCAAAATGCCGGCTTTTGCTCTCCTTTCACCGTCCTCTCTCCCTCTACCATATCGTTTTCTATCACACTTGAGCATTCCCATGGCGACGGGTTGTTTTCCCAAAAATGCTCGCGTTTCCTCTCGGAAAGAAACATCTCCGCGGTCACTCTGCTGCCGCCTGTATCGGACACTCCCCCGCGTGTGTTTTTGAAGGGACCCTGGGGTCTCCTATATGATCGTCGTGGAATCCTCTGTCGGAAACCAGAGACTCCCATGAGTAAAATCTAGCTTGTGGAAGCGAATCAACTCTTTGTACGAATCGTATTCTTATCGCTTATCGCTCGAAACAGAACCCTTGGGCGGAGTTTATCTCAGCAGGTGTGATAAGATACCGTTTCCCGAGCCCTTCTGCGCAAAAGCTAGAGGAAAAAAAGTCGACCCATGCCTGACACTCACCGGAAAAATTTACAAGTTAAGTGCTTAATAAGATATAAAAGCCTTCTCAAAAGTACTTCTCATTTTGCATACCTCTCCGACAGGTAGTTGGAATGACACAAAAAAGTGTCCAAAAGAATCCGGGACCGCTACTGAATGTCATTTGGCCTACTTTCGTGGAGAAAAACTCGTCGAATAAATTTATTGTGCTGATTCTGTGGTTTATAGAAGTAAAAAAATTAAGAAGATCCCGCTCTATTTAAAAGACAAAGTTTAACTGCTGCAGAATACATATGGTACGCGGTTTCAATTGATGCAGAGTAGATACGATTCTATATAATATGGCATCACTGAGGATGTTCCTGCAATACTCATCCCTGCATACAATAAGTCTGGTATATATACGTGCATCAACATAATTAATTCAGACCTCAGGAAGTTCACCGCCAACCAATCACATATTTACATACCGCCATAGCAATTTTGTTTTACCAATTCTGGTGTATAAACTAAGGCATCTCCGTGGTAACATACTCGGATACATACAATTTTATATTTTGTTTGAAGTTGGAAACAATTTAAACCCTGGAGAATCCTGCTTAGTCAAGAGTGAAGAATACATTCAACTCTGTGGGGTATTAAAAGTATAACATCGAACTACATCAAATATTGTAGTCACTTTCTACTGAATGTGATCTATTATAAAAAAGTAGTCATATTTTTACAGAATTAACTATTTCTAAAGTATTGTTTTTGAAATAGACTCAATTCACGTCAGCTTCACGTAATGGAGATGAGTTCCAATGCACAGGTGCCAGCTTCATAAGGCTGTTTAATTTCATCGCCTTGACATGTAACGCGATCTTAATATGGGCTTTGCCCAAGCAGTAGATTGTATTCGGATCATTGCACGATGTAGTAATGAGCTCAGCGCTCCACCAACCGATAAGGCAGAATGCGAGGCGTAAATTGGGGCTCAGAGATCCCTTCCATTGTTACATGTCTTTCCTCTTTGGAATCACCGGCTCACCAGGTGATTGACTCTTCCGGAGGCTTAGGTGGATGGAGGAAAAAATACTCCCCATCGCCCAAAATCGGATGACAGACGGACGAAGGGGAGAGAGCTCACCCGGGCGAGGAGTTTTGCTCGTTAGCTGACGGAAAAGATAATGCGCGCTGATGGGTCGGGTGGAGAATCCACCCGACCCTGTACTGATGCTCGACAGCTCCCGAAATTCTCGTCGTTCCTTTCCGGGAGAAATGAACCCTCGCCAATGGAAAGGCTTAACAGTTCCGAAAGATTCCTCATCTCCCGTTTCACCTCTCGCTCTCTGGAAAGATGAGGAACGTAACACGTTTTTTAGCGAATGTAATGGGAGACGGCCTTTGGGAGATGAGACGAAGGGAATGTTTTCTGTTTTGTGGGAGGGGAGAGTTAGAGTTGAAGAGATAATGCAGAGGAAATCGATTAGGCTTGACAGGAACGAGACGCGCAGACAGAGAATTGAAACATAACACAAACCTATTGCAGGAGTAAGAACTATTTTCTGCGAGTTTAAGAAGTAATGACTACTCCGTCTGTCCAAAACCTATAAATTAACTTTTATTCTTGATGTGTAAATGTTTCCTTTTGGATATGTTTTATCATTGATTAGGGCATGGAATGATGTGAATGATGATATCTATTAATGAATTAGCTACGTTCATCAATTTTGTAACATCAAATTCGCATAAATACATGTATATCCCTGTTATGATAGAAAACAATGTGCAATGCGTTCTTACTCATTCTGATCAATGAAATTTAGATCCTATGCGTAGTAAATCAAGAATTTTTGATAACTTTTCACAATAAGATTTTCCTATCAAATTGAATTGGATAGATCTTTGGGGTCCTTGGGGCAAGGTACATCGGTGGAAATTTCCACATTAAACTTAGCCATCGATGAAATTGAACACTAAGCCCGCGAACTTTTCCAGTCAAAATCCAAGAATAGATGGATTTTGACTGGAATGATCAATGATAAAAAATATCCAAAAGGAAACATTTATACATCAAGAATAAAATTTAATTTATAGGTTTTGGACAGACGGAGTAGTAATTACTTCTTAAACTCGCAGAAAATAGTTCTTGCTCCTGCAGTAGGTTTGTGTTATGTTTCAATTCTCTGTCTGCACGTCTCGTTCCTGTCAAGTCTAATCGATTTCCTCTGCATTATCTCTTCAACTATAACTCACCCCTCCCACAAAACATAAAATATTCATTGCGGCCAGATTTGGTCAATCACGCGGATATCATTGGACAATAGCTCAATAGGAGTATTATGAATGCGTAATATTTATACACATGCATAGATGATTATTGGTGCATGAGGCGATCATAAAGTAATCTGGGTAATTATTCCTCCAACTTAATAACCTTCCGACATATCGTAAGGTAAACCGTAGGAGCCAACGGTTATCTGGGAATACGACCAACAACTGAAGTCGTTTGCACTAATATGGTTGGGAAGGTGGGGTAACAAAAGGTGTACTATTCATAATGGATAAAAGCAGCTTTGATAAAGCCTACTACTGACAAAAGGCATCGGACATCGATGAACAATGCTCAACAGTAAGGTAAAATTTCAATAGATAGAGAACACGAATCCACCGCAAAATCTACGCCTCTGCAGCGATTACAAGACGACCCCTCAAGGTAGAGATTTCATTACTCTAAGTTAGTGCAAAAACCTGTTCCCATGGAGAGTAAAAGTAGATTAAATTTATTGCCGTGAAGAAACTTTTACAAACAACAGAAAAACCACTTTACCACGATCTGGGTTTCAACGCATGAACATTATCAACTGATAATGATGCTCTCGCGTTGAAACCCGGATCGTGGTGAAGTGGCTTTAGTGCAGTTTTTAAGGTGGTTTGAGCGAAATTTCATTTACCTAGAAATTAATTTATTTTTTTCTTATTTAAAAAAAAATATGTCATCCTTCTAATAACACCAAAAAATTCAATCCCTTACCACATAACTTTTGGAATAATTTGCCAAAACATTCCAACCCCTTTACATGGGAAATGGTACTATTATGCACTCCAGAGAGACATCATTTACAATATGAGGAATTTCTAACACTTAGATATCGTAAATAAATTAACAGCGTGTAGTTTGTATGTTCTCAACTATTTTTGAAAATGAATCATATTGGCACCGCAATAAGTTATTGGGTATCACTAAAATCCTTCCGTTTTGAAGGAGTTTCAAACGTACCGCGCGAAAGAAATGAATCAAATTGAAGACTTATGCTCATATTTTTATTTAATTACTTACCATTTCTGTCATATAAAACTATATCATTGCACCATTAATAATGCAACATTTAATTCATGCGTCCTACAGCTGGTGAAATTAAAACGTAAAATTCGAATATGGTCTCTATTATCACTAGGGAACCATCTTGCTCGGATTACCTTGAACGGTTACTCATAGTTACAGTTTTAGAGACGGGATACCACAAGGTTTACGAATAAGAAACTTTTAAATGCAAATGTGAGCCCTTAGGCATAGAAAAATTGGATACTTTCTTGTGAGCCAATATATTATCAATGTTTCACACATTTAGGACCCTTCCTATTGTTAGATACACACATTATACATGTAAAGCCATTTAGCACTGCCAAATAATAATGCATGCTGATAATATAATATTAATAATTCATATACAGATTTTTAAACAGCCCAAAGGAGACTTCAAAAAACGTTAACAGACTTTATGCATGGGTGGATGATAATAAATTGATTGTAAATGAATAAAAAACATCCAAAATGCATCCACATCTTTCATGGCCTCTATGAGGAAGAATGGAAATGAAAAGTGGCATTACCATGGATGTATTCATTTACTCCGGATATGATTGCATGAGTTTATACTTGGATCGGGTGTAAAAATATTCATAACTTATTAAAATTACGGATTAACTATTCAAAGTCCCTGAACATAAAACCACGTACATAGAGTCAATAAAAAATGATAATTGCTAAATATTTACGCTCAAAAAGTCAATATCTAAATATATAGGCGTTAAAAATATTTTGCAATGGTTGAGAGTATATTGAGGCATGGTAATACAGTATTGGGAATGACATGAAATACATTGCTAAAGTCGTCAATGAAAGAATAAAAAGAGAATACAGACATTTGTTTATGTGATTGGATCAAGAACTTGCTGCAGCAGACATGAACGTACTATACATAAAATATATTTCTGAAAAATTAAAGAAATATGTAATGATTTTAGACAAAAAGTTAGTCTAACGAATCATAAATACCAAACCTTTGAATACATAATATGCATATGAGGGGCCTCCGATGCAAGAAACTCACGAAAACTCTAATGGATATGGATAAAGATTGCCCACGTTCGTTGTGCCACAATCTTTTTAATAACATGCCAAAGCATTTATATAACTTTAAAGGTATGGCTTAAGTCGAAAGATAAGTTTAAACTGGCTTGCAAGTGATTTAAAAATTGTATTTGATTCTGTAATTATCCTTTGTAATCTATTTATTTATTCACATCGTGTTTCTTTTTCACAAATGCTGATTAATAATGATGTATTTTAAACTTTATTCCTGCACACAGTATTTAATAAAGACTGCAGATTTCACATTTGTACAATGCCGTATTCTTGTACTAACCTACTGATATGCTATTTTCGTCAGGAAGGTCACATTGTTTATTCGTAAATAAAGTCATTATTATCAGATAAAAATTGTTTCTATTTTCAACATTTTAAGCAGAAATGTTTTAAAACTTGAGCCATTTGTTAAAAATTCAAACTCGTCAAATGGAAGGAGAGAGATGAGCGAGAGTGGGAAGCGAGTGATGGGAGGGAAGAGATGGTGAAGACAGAGAGAAAAGAGAAGGTGGATGGGGGAGAGATTCCGACGAAGTGGCGCGTGTCTTGCTCACAGCCCCTCTTTCATAATGCATTGACGTTTCCATCCGTCGAGCTCAGCGTTGATTCCCCCCCCCTACCCCCAGCACCTCTCTCTCCCCCCACCCTGGAACACGCCCTTCTCAGCGGGAGCGAAAGGTGACGAGCGCATGACGAAAGTGGAAAACACGAGGCATGGCAATTACTGTTCGCGGAAGAAAGACATGCATAAAGTAGGAAGAAAGGAGGAGTTTCCTTCTGCACCGTTGAGTTATTGTTCTGAGGTATGCACGCGGTGAGTGGGGAATGGGTGTTAAGAAATTGAAGAGGGCGGTTGGAGGATAGGAATGCACAAAGATGGGAATGAACGAGTGGGAAAGTCTTCTTCTGGGCCGCAGGTGTGGGCTATGGCTGACGGGTAACCGACACCTTCAGCTCACGATAGCTCTCGTTAACAATTGAAGGTTACACGCTGTGCTGTATTGCAGAGGTAGATAGGGAATACTATGCAATGGCTTTTCCTTCAGAAACACAGATCACCTAAATTATCATAGAAAATTTGTATATAAATCTATTCATTGAATAGGTTTATAGCGGAGTCAGGGCCCCACCGAAATACAAGTAAACATGGGATTCTGAGATTCGGACCCACATCGATGATTAAACGACGCTCAAAACAAATGGAATATCCAAAACATCCAATCTAAACAGCAAATCAATAATGCGGTGAAATAACATGAACGCAGCCTACGATGCTATCTTACTTTCCAATTTTAAATGTTAATTCGGGAACCCTACCACACCGATGAAAGAGAACGAGATGAATTACATCATTCAATTTTATTCTTTCGTAGGCTAGAATTTCTTGGAACTGATTGGGCATCAAATGATGACGCTGCATGGTGATGTCTGTCATTTCCGGAAAGTACTTTTTATTGCTTACCCGTATTACTTCTAAGAACCTGTTAGCTTGAATCATATCTAAACGTATCCATCTAAATTATTGTAAATAAACCCTTAGGAAAGGTAAACTTTTGTACATTAATTAGAAAAATATTGTTTTCCAAATTACTTTAGAAATGTCTAAATATTTCTAACAGGTCTTGATTGGATGGAGTATGGAAACACCGGTTAAAATGCTATGGTCCTCACGAATATAAATATGGGTTTAGCTGAAGAGGAAAATGGCAATAGTAGCTGAACTGGTGAGCAATAGAGCTTTTTTGACGAATCCATTGATTACAGAGGAGATTAGGAAACTAACTGACGAAAGAAGTAAACATCAGTATCCCTTAAACAAAGGTGAGAAAACTCTCTACGAGAGACTAAGGAACAATGTCAATCGAAAATACAACAAGGTAGTTGTTGGCTGGAATAATATAATTGAAAGTTGTAACGAGGAAGTCAAAGATAACATGAAGAAGGGGAACACGTAAAAAGCATACAAGCTAGTCAATATACACTTCGGAGATAGAAATACGATAATATCAGGGATACGAACGGGAAAATACTGACAGAGGGTTAAGATATTAGGAATAGATGGAAGCAATACATCGAAGAACTCTTACAAGAGCCGAGGCCGCTGGAAGGAAACCTAATGAAATAAAAAGCGAGGTCAACGAGGAATTCCCGGGGCCCACACATACTGAGGTTCAAACTTGATGAAGCTGTAAAAGATCCCAAGAAAAACAAAGCACCAGGAGCAGACAACATCAACGGAGAAATTATCAAAGCGCTCGGAAGTAAAGGAATAGGCAACATGTACGAAATAATAAAAAATAGCTTCTCAAGTGGAGGACTTCTAATTGACCTTCTAAGGAGTGAACTGATTGCGATACCGAAGAAGAAAACGACTGAGATATACGAGGAGCACCGAACCTTTGAAATCAGGGTAGTAGAGCATGAATCAAAAACACACGAATAATTGGACGAAGGATGGAATAAAAAAATTAAAGACAAACTCTCCGAAAACCAAATTGGATTTTGGTAGAACACAGGAACCAGGGAGGCCATCTTCTGCCTGAAAGTAATTGTAGAGAAAAAAATGCATACAAAAAAGCCACATTATGTGATATTCTTGGACTTGGAGAATGCCTTCGACAATTTCGAGTACAAAATGTTCGGGCTGCTGGAAAAATTCGAAATAGATTACAACGGATTATAATCAACCAGCCATAGTCGTCAGAATTTTAATAAGAGACGGAAGACAAGCAGGCTAAAATTCATATAGGAGTAAGACAAGGAGAACAAAGTTAACAGGAGAGGAAATACTCCTGTAGAACACTATATAGATAGGGAGATTCAGATGGATTGGACACACTCTGCGGAAGAATGGGTTGATGAAAACCGCGATTAAAGGAAAAATAGAAAGAAATGTCCCCAGAGGAAGAACCAGAAATAACTATATCGACCAAATAATAAGTAAGGTACATTGCCCCCAGGAAGTAGAAAAACTACTATTAGATAGAGAAGAATGGAGGGCGGCAGTTGATCAATATTACAATTGAACGATAAATGACGGTCATGGAAAAATGGCAAACGACACAGCGGTCTATTTGCGCTCTTAATCTTGTCGGAACGAGGAATCCAAAATTTTATTTAGAGGTAAGCCGTTGGTGATTGAAGTTTAAATTGTCAAGACAGTTAAAATCGATATCTTTTTGACAAAAACGTGGTTATCTGCCATCGAAGAGGAACTCTTGGCGCTACAATGTCATTTTATGAGACCTTAGTAAACCCTCACGGGAAAGCAAAGTATTTCACAAAATTGGAAATTCATTGGATTATTAAAAATTCTGTTTCTTTTAAAAGACTTTCAATTTATCCTAATCTCTTTATTAGATATAAATCGCATAGGATGCGAGCATATTAATTTTAATAAAAAGTATTTTCGAGCCCCTCATACTGTTTCAACGCTTATTCTCACCGAGAGAGGAGAGTGAGAACAAAAATTTTCTAAGATTCCTTCATATTCTATGAACAAAGAGACGAAAAGGCCACTTAAATTACAGAATAATTTCCTTAAGTAGACTTTCCAATATGCCGAATTGGCATGGAAACCATTGAAAACAATAAATCTTACCGTTTACCTGGAATTTACAAGGAAAATTTTTGAATTCTTTAAACTATCAAACCTCATGAGCAGTTAAAACGATTATTCTGGATTCTCCCAGACTATTTGGCAGGAATGGGTAGCAAATTTTTTTTATGTTTTTTTTCTCAATTGGTACATAGTTTATAATATATAGAATAGATACAGAAACAAGCGATTTATAACGACCTATGTAATACACGATAGAAAATGTATTTATAAGCGTCGGATGAATTACACCTCATATACCAAGAAGAAATAACTTGAAACTGATACGTATGAATTGTTTTATAGATGCAAGAGTTTTTGAAATTCATGAGGATCCAGGGGAAAGTCGTCACGCGTCTAGCATATAATTGTGACCAGGTCTAGGAAGTATTCAAGAGATTCCAAAATTACTTGAATTACAAAAAAAACACTGATGTTATTTAGTGGAAAGGAGAGTACGTTAGCCTAATCATCCTTCATGAGAATACCGTACAGATCCAGGTCAGTTGCTAATCCTGGTTTATCAGAAACGCCTTTAATCAGTAGTTTCAAGCTTGTCATTACGCACCGATGTTCTCGCTGCGTTTTGGAACATCGATACATTGTCACTCCCGTCAGTAGTTGCCTCTTCTCATTGAGGGTAAATAAGCACTACCTCTAGACTATATACACAGCAAAGGGTATTAGAGTCCTCTTCGGTGTGATGCACATACGATGACTCTCGCATATGGGAACATCAATAGAGGAGACAAGGTTGTTTTACAGATATCAAATCAGATACAAATATCCTACTTGCATGGCAATAGTGCATGTTTGGTGATCTTCACTCCCTGCCACACACCCTCGTGGTGGCTCGCAGGGTATTACGTAGATGTAGATGTACAGTATTCAATGTTTCAGGAGTGGACTCGAAGAAGAGAATGAGGGTGTTGTTCAAGGTTGACAGAGTGAGTAAAGCTGCATTGGTAAGAAAAAAATGACCAAGTAGGCCTTTTCGAAGCTGCGATAAACAATATAAGGACTTCACTTTCATTCATTAAATCATTCCCTAAAGACAAATACAGAGTGAGTTTTTACACACCAAGAACTCTGGGAATAATATTCAATATTGCCAAAGATCCTTTTGACCACCTGCTAAAATCGGGGGTTTTTGAACCTAAGTTTGACACATGTGGTAGTGTTTATGTCGGTCAAACTGGGAGAAATTTTTTAACCAGGGTGTCGGAAAACAAAAGGTATTTGGTGAATTGCGATCCTAAGTCTTATTTCGCCAAACATCTAATGGAAGAATCTCACCACTCCACATTTAATGTGAAAATCCTCCGTTCCCTGGATAAAGGACACCTTTTAGATGTTTCGGAACAGTGGGAAATAGTCAAAAGGAAACGAAAGAAAATGAACTTATTAAATGAGAACGAATTTGTTTGTCATTCTCCTATTTTTGACACCATTGTTAAATAACTTTACCTTCTCCAACAAACCACCCTCTCCCCTCACACCTCCCCACCCCACCCTCACCCCCTTTCCATTTTCTCCCACTTGTCCTTCTATCCTTTCCCAGTGTGACGTAAATATGGTGTTTCACGTATTATATAACCTCATATCTGTTTATGTTGTATTAGTCTTGCCTGATGATGTCGAAACACGTGTAGCAAGAGGTGGAAATAAAATTTTGTAGACAGTACGAAATCATTTGAGCTTCATTACTCAATATAAGGACATTTATAGTAGGATAATTACAGTCAAGTATCAGAGCTTTCTTCTTTATGTAAATGCAGCAACAATCCATGCTCACTACTAAAATTAAAGCATCATATTTGTTTTCCTCATCATTTTTAGAATAAATTAAGGATGGATTGGATTTTAGAGATGCGACCGACAGCTAAGGTCATTTGCGCCATAGGGGACAGGTAAGTTAGGAAGGGTGGATAGAAACCCGACGTCGGAATTAGGCTGCTCTTAACAAAAGGCGGTCTTAACGAAAGCCGCCAAGGGAACCACGGTTTAACGTCTCATCCGACGGAGGGAGAACTGTACTTGAAGTGTCCTCCGAAAGACACTCAAGTAGGGATCGGGTTTCCTCTGAAAAACATCCTCCTCTGCAGGGATTTGAACCCTTGCAGCCCGCATGGTTAGCCAGTACTCTAGCCACCACACTAACCCGATCCCCGAATTATAAAGAATATATTATAAGTTAAAAATGAATAAATTAAGGCATTGAAGAGATGAAATAAACTTAAACTTAGACTTCAGACAGCTCAAACGGAATGCAAAGATAAATAAAGGCCACAATTATGAAGAAAAAAGCTCACAAATTGGACTTTTAAAGATATGGCAACTCAAAGGTGACGCTATTTTGACATTATCTCTGATACGTGAAGCTTTATCTTAAAAGGAGAGTTACCCTTTTTTGGAGTCCTTTTACGAACCGGATTCAATTCTACGGTCCAAAGTGACTCAACCAAATATCATGATGGATAGTTCCTCGAGGCTCACAAAAAGTACGGTGAAAACCCTTTTGCAGTTCTTGAAGTGTCGGAGAATCTTCGCAAACAAAAAACCGGGCAAAACCGTTCACCGGTATATCAGAAACTTTGAAAAACTTCTAGGATATGGTGCATAAAATCCCCAAGCAACAGATAAATTCGCATGGGACGAACAATTCAGCTCGTTCAAGATATCCACAAGTTCTTGCAGAAAGGATGTTCCATCCACAAAGTGAAGTATAAGCTTCCTGCCTCAAACACTGGATGAGAAGAGCAGAGGAAAGAAGTGGATGGCTTCAAAAACACCTCTAAAACTAGGCCTCGATAAAGCTCTCTTAGTAGAAAGCGTCGCATGAACCATTACCAACGGCATTGGGTGAAACTTCCTCGAAAAAGGCTATCCGCAGAGGGCATCTGTAATGATGAATGCTTTCGAAGAGTTTCCGTTCGCAAAAACATCCTTGCTAAGGTAGGTTTAATATATGGAGAATGGACCATAAAAATACAAACTTTTACCACGTTTGTCGGAGGATCAAGTCAATCTTCCAATTTTGGATTCTCAAACCGTCGACAAGAAAGGAAAAAAGTACTGTGACTTACTAGGTTATATATTTTAGTTTTTGTATCCATCTGCAGTATCTAATGGAGGATTCTGCCGGCATTGAGAGCAGTAATTTGCCATTATCTCGAAAAAAAAGACGAACAGGTGCTCATGTTCCGTCGTTAATTTTCTTGAAGTATTTTTAAATTCTTCAAGCTTGTTTCACATTTCTCGTGCAATCATAGCATTTTTTTCGGCACGTTATCTAATATAATAATCGTTATCTAATATAATTCTCGTACCAAGCCCCCATAATTTATATCGTGAAATGTAGGAAATGAAGTGAGTGTAGTGAGAAAATAATGAACATAGTTTAGGAAAATGTGAAGAAGGTAATTTTTCTTACACTTTTAAAAAATTTTTCTCTCTGTAATGCTGGGAAGTTGGAATTTCATTTTGGCTTTACTTAATCTCTAACTCAAAATATGAGGTAATGTTATGAAATTTTAAGCACAGAAAAAATAACATGATTATAATGGGGATACAAATTTAGGTATGGCGTGAAATAGGGGTATAGAAGATAATATTTATTCAAAAATCAACACAGAAATCGAGCTTGCCTTGGATAATTGGGGAACTTTGTTGCTGCTGAGCGACAAAAAATAAGAATATGACATTGGGTAAGGATAAATGGGGGGGTGGGTAGAGGCTAGAATGGGACACAAGGGCAAAGAAAAGTTGAGACCGATTCGCAGTCTATAAAATTACCCCTTATTAACTAAAGTTGAAGTCTTGATTGTCATTTACGAGACCGAATCGTTAAACGCCTCAAACAAAACCTCCTTTTTTCTTTCCCTGTCTCTAACTCAAACATCTCTCTCTCTCTCTCGTTTTCCGGTTGACATCCTCGCAAGAGAGTTCTACGGATACTATCAACCATTTGTGGAGTCTCACCGTGACGAAGAGAACGACGGAACAGTTTCAAGGTTTATGACTTAAAAGGATTACTGTTTGGATAACTCCGTGCCAAAAGTTTCGAGAAGAATGCCTCTCCGTTTTCCCGGCGGGTGGCGCCCATCGTCGCCACCCTCACGAATTACTTCCTCCTCGCTGCTCCGTCAATCCAACTCCTAACATTTTATTCTCCGATTTGATACCTGGGCGAGGAGGAAATTGGCATTGATAGGCTCATCCTTATTCTTTCCTTCTTCCTCCTTTCTTATCGTGCCCGCATTAAGGAAAATCTCCGTCTAATAAACGAAGACTAGGAAGAAATCATTTTTCGCGATGCCTTCCAGTATCGTAACTTACCTATGCACATTTATTCTATTTTATGACGTGATATGAGTACATTTTCTTGCAATTATTTCTAATTTTCATTATAATTAGCAGATATTCGACTAGGTTAGTCGCTCGAATAAAAAAAAGTATAGTACAACGTCCAGCTAATGGCTATCACAAATTTTGATGTGATTGCAGAAAATTACCCACAGAATTGTGATGGAAAGGAGATAAATTAGCGAAATATTGAACTTTTTATGCCTATTACGTGTTTTCAATTCCACCAATAAAATTAAAATTTCTGAATTGTTGAATCATGTAGAGGACGTGGTCAAAGAATAAAAATAAATAATAGAGATAAAAGATGATCCGAATGATGCACATGTTTGCCACTGATTGATATGACACTAGATTTTATCTCTAAAATGCCAAGATAAATGAAAACGACCAGGTGTCCGATGATAGAGGTAAGTGATTCAGATAAATCTTCAAGTCACAACTTAGTAGGTAATAATTTTCTTTTCTTTTCCATGATTTACAGAAACTGATTGGCACAATCATAGAGTATGCAGTTACTCTAATACTGCATAGTTATAAGATGCGAGTTTCATCCAAGATAGCAATTAAAATATCAGTGTTCTTTCAAAGTTTCATTAGATCATTATTTTTGAGAGAGTAATCGTTATTCGTTAATTTGATTGTGCTGTCTGAATTATAATTCACATAATCGACATAGATAAATAAGTACGCAGACATTAATGTCGGCAGGGGATCACTATTATTTCTCATTAATTTCCAAGCAGCATATTGACGAAACCTATAATAAAATGACTCCAGTGTAATTAATAAACGTTCATCCCATGAATAGCAAATAGTTTTGAGTACTTGCAAACTGTTTGCCGTGAAGTGTCTATCAATTTGAGGCTCCCTTTTTTGTTTTTTGCAAACTCCGCCGTAAATTTGAGAGTTGAAGCGCAGAACTTTTAAATTTATGACGATGGCTTCTTCACACGCGCTAGTGACATTTATTTCGCCTCAAACTTTTGGAATACTTTGGCGTTTATAACTTTGAGAAAATATCACTTGCAATACCAAGCACATTTGTAAAGAAAACTTGAAAAATATATCTTGTTCAGACAAGGCATAAATGCCACAGGGGACATGATTAGCAGTGCTCAAAGTTCCGGCGATTCACCTCAGTTCAAAACTCAAGGACCTTTGGAAAAGAGTTCCCATATTAACCTGTCCATCACTCCTAATGGACTTAACCTTCTCATAACTGTCGATTTGCGGTAAGATAGCTACCTCCTTTCAAACTTATCGCATCCAAATTTGAAAGAAGAAACTGTAATGTGTTACTCCGTGACATTATTCAAGAAATAAAGGATCTTTTCTCATCTATTAATCACTGCCATGGCACGCATTAAGCTTAGCTTGAAGAAAATACTGAATA
This sequence comes from Ceriagrion tenellum, assembly GCA_963169105.1. Taxonomy (NCBI): domain Eukaryota; kingdom Metazoa; phylum Arthropoda; class Insecta; order Odonata; family Coenagrionidae; genus Ceriagrion; species Ceriagrion tenellum. Next base: position 134,362,754 of record OY720635.1, read on the forward strand.
AAATAATGATGTAATCATACAATGAGATATATAACCCATTATTCCCATTCGTCAGTAGAACGAATCATTTTTTAAGTATGAATTTAGAAAATATCCAAGTTTTTCGGCCCTATTCCAAGTGTAACAAAGGAAGAAAATGCCTCTACTTGAACCTAAAGGAATTCTGGTCGAAATTAAAAAATAAATAAAATAGTGAAGACATAGACGAGCCAATGAATGGTTTTGAAAAATCATTCATATATTCTACGATAATAAATCAAAATAAAGGAAAAAAATAGCTCGTGCTTTGAATCGGATGCAAAAGAATCTTCACAAAATTAGCTGCAACAAATTCGGAATGAATGGAAAATGTCAATCATTTTATCCTACTGTAGGATTCATTTGCTTAAAAGGAATATGCAAATGACTACACGGGCAATTGATTTTTTCGGTTCAGTTTGTCGGATTCAGTTTGCTAGAGTAATGAATATGTAACTCATTGACACGAAAAATTCATCTTATCTTACATAATGCTGTTGAGAACTGTTATCACGCCCCTGGTGACACTGTACTAAAGCGACACCTAGGTTGTAAGTAAAGCATATTATTTAGATACACCCAGTTATTATTTTTTATATATAAAGAACGAAATAGCAATATTGGAAAACGATGAAGAGCTTAAACACTACTCCCGTGATTTAGACTGCGAATAATTCTTAGAGATGTATTTTTCTGGACTACATAGAACTTGAAACACCAGTCTGATATTGAAATGAATGCGTAACTCATCGACTCGAAAAATTCTCGCTCACACAAAAACACAACTCCTGCTCCGCAGGTTCAGCACTCTACCCTTTGAGAAAGAAACTTGACGACCTCTTTATCTGTAGAAAATCAGAGTGAAGAAGTTTTGAGTTGCTTCTCTACTTTGGAATAAACAATAGTGCCGCACCCTGCATCAAAACGAATTATTAAGGTTAACACACACTTTCTATTCCCTTAACAATTACCGACCGTAGAAGTATTAAAAGCGACCACTAGGGGATTCCATTTTTGAGTTCCATACCCGTTTACACAGTTAAGTAAATGCTACAGACCAAATAAAATGTGGTTGCTAAGTCAATAATACTTGGCAATACTACTAGAATTTATACAAAAGAATTTTTTTTAATTTCTGTACTTAGTTAGGAATGACACACAATTATGGAAATTAGTAAAACAAAAAGAAAAAGTACCTTGTAGGGTGTAGGTATATTGGTACAAAGGCGATACAAATCTTAAATATGTACTGAGTTAGAAATGAATGCAAAATGAAGCAATTCAAAAGTCCCTAGAATTATGATAGGTTGAAGAGCGGGATCAAGCGTAAGGGACTCGAGACCAGCAGTCAATAGTATCATCAACAACTTTTTTTTTCCATCACTGAGAAAGTCCTTTATTCAATTCACTATTTCTTTTAATAACTCCGTATGATTGCAATTTATATATGAGTTTTTTGTGTGGAACTTTGTCGAATGCCTCCTTAAAATCAAGGAATATCGCGTCGACTTGCTTTTTCGATTCGCCTGACTTCAGGATATCATGAAGGAAGAGTGCAAAGCTGTGTTTCACAGGACCTGCCTTTACGGAAGCCGTACTGACTGCTATGTAAAAAGTTACGATTATCCATGAATTTCATAATGTTGCTAACGACAATGTGTTCGAGGATCTTGCATAAAATTGATGTAAACGATATAGGACGGTAAATTCCTGGGTCATTTCTTATTCCTCTATTAATTATCAGAGTTACGTTGGCTATTTTTCAGTTTTGGGGCACCTTGCCATCGAATAATGATTTGATAAACATAATTTCTAAGAATAGTGCAATCTGTGGCGCTAATTCCTCGAGCACGCGTGCAGGTATTCCTTCTGGATCCGGGAACTTGTTACTTTTAATCGAACGCAGTTGTTTCATTATACCATCACGTTGAATTGTTATATCAGCTATCGGCTCGTTAAAGTCAGAAATGTCTAAATTGTGTAGTGTGTCATCCTTAGTGAATACATTTTCGAAGTAGTGGTTTAATAAGCTGGCTTTTTCGATACCGTTGGTGATCACTTTGCCGTTGGTATCCAGTAGAGACTCTACTCTCGAAGATTCGCCCTGGAGCTCTCTCGCGTACGACCGGAATGACTTAGGGTTTTCATCTAGTAATTCACCGAGGATTTTTTCTTGAAGTTTCGTAGAGTAGCGCGAATTATTTTCTTCGTTTTTGAGCGTTGAGCGACGTATATTTCTCTCGCCGCGAGCTCCGTTGTTTTATAACTTAACTTAATAGAATTTTCATATAGGATGTGTAGTTGTCCTTGTCTCCTGAGATTCCGCCTTATTCCATGGTTATACTAGCGAGGTTATTTACTCTCCCGTTTGAATTTGTATGGAATATATTCATCGATTCCTTTATGTGGTATTTCCAAAAAATATCTCCATGATACTTCGGTGCTCTCCTTATTCATTGTAGCTACGAATTTCGTGAATGACGCTTCTAACGTCTCTCCGAATTTTTCGTAATCGCATTTTTCAAGTAATTAATAATGTGCGATGTGATGTAGATTGATCATATGCAATCAAATTGAAACAAGTACATCTGATATAAAATCTACCAAATAAATAAAATTATTCCATGGCAAAAATGAACTGTAAATCTGGGTAGTGTATTAAGTCAGAGAAAAAATATCAGGTATGATGCTGAGGTGCGCCTATGCGCTTGCTACGAGATAACTATCAAAACAAAATAAATACAATTAGATAAATATTGAAAATACATCAATAGTTTATGGCTTTTAAGATTGTTAAAAGTAATCATTAGGATAACAAGAATACACGGCAAACTTACCAAATACCGACGAATATAACCCTTTGAGTGCGGCATGACGTGATATCACGTCCTGATTTTTTTACGTTGGTACTGATGACGTGATATCACGTCAAGGGTATCGTGAGTGTTCCAGCTTTCACTAGAAAACTTTCACTAGGCCCCCTAGGGAAAGATAGAACACTCACGGTACCTATGAGGTGATATCACGTCATTAGTACCGGCGTAAAAAAATAATGACGTGATATCACGTCATGCCGCACTCAAATGGTTAATCATTTTGTTTTGTAACTTAAATTAATAGAATTTTCATATAGGATGTGTAGTTGTCCTTGTCTCCTGAGCTTCCACCTTATTCCATGGTTATACCAGCAAGGTTCTGTACTCTCCCGTTTGAATTTGTATGGAATATATTCATCGATTCATATCTACTGTCGAAGATTCGCCCTGGAGCTCTCTCGCGTAAGATCAGAAAGACTTAGGGTTTTCATCTAGTAATTCCCCGAGGATTTTTCTTGAAGTTTCGTAGAGTAGCGTAGATGTATAATGTTAAATTATTTTCTTCGTTTTTGAGCGTTGAGCAACGTATATTTCTCTCGCCGCAAGCTCCGTTGTTTTGTAACTTAACTTAATAGAATTTTCATATAGGATGTGTAGTTGTCTTTGCCTCCTGAGCTTCCGCCTTCTTCCATGGTTATACTAGCGAGGTTCTTTACTTTCTGATAGTCTGACTGCTGACTGACAGTTGCTATCCAGCGATCCAGCGATCAGTTCTTAATGCGGTAATTTTAATAACTCCGCATGATTGCAATTTATATACGAGTTTTTTGTGTGGAACTTTGTCGAATGCCTCCTTGAAATCAAGGAATATCGCGTCGACTTGCTTTTTCGATTCGCCTGATTTTAGGATATCATGAAGGAAGCGATCAGTTCTTAATGCGGTAATGGCCGCATTAAGGAGGACCTTAGGAAGTTAGGGAAGTTGGCCTTGGAAGCAGGTTTCTTCATAACTCTATTGTGACGACGAAGGTTTGCGACGATAGCCTAGTAATCATGAAGGGAGACTTCTATACTCCCTCGTTTGATGAAAGTTTGTAGGCATTTGACCCTTTCCCTGAAAATGACCTCTATTAGGATGTATATTCATAAACAAGTGTTTTGTAGGTTGAGTACGGGCCTAAAAAACTTTCTTATTATTCACGTGACTTTTTTAAATTAGAAAACGTAAATATAAAGCACTCGTATATCCCCTCACTTTCCGTTGATGGAAACACTAATGTGATGATCAATAGTGGCTTTAAAGTACATATTCATTTCGAAATCACTCCAAAGATAAATTCTGGGTTTGAGAAGCGTTGAAAAAAATGTTCGAACGTTTATATTTTCTCAATAGTTACCACTGAAAGTTATAAACAGGATGATTTCCACTGGCACCGATGTACTAACTTCTGTGTATTGGCTACGTGACCTGACTTACCCCGTAAATTACGTGGAAAATGATAAGTTCATGGGTTATATAACATTTACAATGAAATTCTTACATAATTAAATACCTCCGTTAGTCAGAAAAAGAAAACAAACAATGGATTGCGTGACAGTGACTCCGAACTGCTTATATCCTCACCATGCCATTTTATTTCTCAATTTTTACGTTTATTACTTTGTTAGTAATAACGTTAGGGTTCCAGAAAAACAAAACAAAAGAAAAAATACATAAAGTACTGCGTTATAGAACTAAATGGAAAACTACAGTGAAGGTACGGGCCCCATAACATGCACAGCATTTCACATAGAATAAAAGCACGGAAAATAACACGGAAAACACTTGTTAATATATTCCATGAAATCAGCGGTATATGCGACAATAATTTCACAAAACAATTTGGCGAACGTACCTACGCAGTGTTCCTGAGTGGCAGACAAGCAACAACCTGTGATAAACTTTAACGAAAAACAAGTGAATCACAAACGGATCATGGCGTCCAGACAGCGGTGCTTGGGTAAAAACCGCTCAGCCAATAGAATACGACCGAGCATATTGGCCAGCTTATGATATTCCAGTAACTCTACAGGACCTTCTATGCTACTTCCGCCATGTTATAAATACCTGCAATATTCAGACAACCATGCGGATGATAAGTATTTCCAGAAGTTTGCAAATTACCTTAAATGAATTATCAGGAGTGTGGAAAACCTTCTAGAATGCTGGGCCATAGGTAATAGCGTAAGATGCGACTACTATTTTGTAAATTGCTATTTCTAGAACTTACTCTTCAAAGACTTTAGCATGCCTACAAAAATTTGAAGTAGGAAAATATATTAAAAACCGGTCCATAAAAATTTATACCAATCCAAAGGAGAATTCAAACTTTTTGTCGCCACAAAAAGTTCACCAGTATTTCATCTAAGAATTCAAGAAACTTAAGGTCTTATCTTGACTCGAGCACTATTTTGATCGATTTTTACTTCCTGGGACCAATATTACAATTTAAAAATATAAAAATTGTGCGCATTGGTATTTGAATTCACCTATTAAACAAAAGAATCGCAATCAGAAGGAAATGTTACAGTAAAGTCAAAAATCAACTTCCTCAGAGAATGTGGTTTCGACCACTGGGTGGATATTCGTTTGCAGTCGACTGTGCTATATATATGTGAGGAAGCGTGTGAAAAGGTTTAATTCATTAGGAAATATGTACTCTGCACCCTGCTCTCCCAGTGTTAGCCTGAGTGGGAAGCTAAAGCATTATATCTCGGCCAAACGTGCAGAGAAACACACATTGCTTGGTCTCTAAACTCACCCACTAAAAGCTTTAACGGAGGAAGCACTGTCTGGAGTTTACTGAATTCTAATGCGAGAACAAGGATTTGTGTCCACAATGCGGAGCGCTTCCACGAAACAAGGATTACCCCACTCCGGAGGAATAGCACTCCGTGCCTTCCCTGCGGACAGCAAAGGTCTCCACGGGGGATGTCCGCGGGAAGGAAAAGATCTAACAAAAAAAAAAGACATGGAGGGAGAGGTTCTTTCCAGCCGTATCTAAGTGCGAATAATTCGAAATACGACTTTCCACGGAAGGTGTAGTGCTCGTGGAGTCGTAATGCTACGGAGAATGAATAATTTGTCGAGGGGAAATGTCATTACAGGAAGGTCTCTCTCTACTTAAATCCCAAGAGATCTACGGGGCGCGACTGCCGAACCTTCCCAGAATTCTCCTCGTATGATGGGACGCCGCCGCCAAGAGGACGCTGGTAGTTTCCACCGTCGCGTCGGCGGGAGGAGAGAGCAACCCCCCCCCGTAACAAACACTTCCACCGACGCGACCGGTCCCATAGGACAAGCACAGAGCGCGCCACAATCGGGGTGGTGTATATCCCCGCTGTGTGGCGGAAGTGCAACCCTGGAAATTTTCATTAATATTTATGTATTTATCCTGCGCGTGCCCGCTTCCCTCCTGTACGCAGTTCAAGGTTCCACCGCCGAGGGGCGCCACCGTGCTCTTTCCGGAAAAGTAAAAAGATTCGTCGCTTGGCAGTCGTCATTTACTTCCTGCTCATCTCATGCCTCGTTCACACTACAAAGTCCCGGTTCAGAATACTATCGTACAAGTTAAGAGCAAGCAAACCATATTTCGCCATCCCTGTGGCGTTTTAGATGTGTTTCGAAATGGTTTTATAAAAATAATATAAACTCTCTGATAAAAAAATCATATTTAAGTGATATTTAAAAAAAATACATATCTTCGCGTTCTCTTTTTAAAAAGTACCATCTTCTTCACTGTAATAATTGTTTTTTTTTAAATAACGCCATTCACCATTTCCAGTGCGCAGTTTAAACACCAGCGCCGACCATCGCTGGGTAGCAGCGTTAAAACTTCGACTTACAGCTGACCGGCCAGACATTCACATTACGGTTGCCGTCTACCAATGACGATCGCACGCACATTAGTAGTGTGAACAATGCACATAACTACCGTTGTTCGAACGTGCTAACCACTCCGTGAGCTTGCTTTGGTTGATGATGGAGTAGGGGTTCTTAACGCTGCCACTTATCGTGGTCAGCGCTTATATGGAGAGTGAAAATCGTAAATAATGACTCACAAAAATCATTATCATCATTGGTCGTTCAATCCTACGATTGGTTGACTGCAGCCCTCCACTATTACCTGTCTAATGCTAGTTCCCTTACCTCCTGGCATCATTTCCTTAGTACTTTCCTCTTCATTTGGTCCATGAACTTATTCCTGGGTCTTCTTCTGGGGACTTTTCCCTCTACTTTACCTTCAATGATATTCTTCACACACCCATTGTCTCTCAGGGTGGGTCCAATCCATCTTGTTCTTCTTTCCAGTATGGTGTTCCATAGGGTCCTTTTCTCTTCTACTCTTCTGTGTACTTCATCACTTCGTATTTTGTCCGTCTATTTGATCTTCTACATCCTCCTCCAGCACCATGTTCCGAAGGCTTCTAGTCTTATCTGGTCAGCTTTTCTAACGGTCCATGCTTCCGATTCATTGCGTCAACACGTAGGTTTTCTCATACTGTTTCCTGGTTTGTAGTCCTATCTTCTTTGAGCACACCAGTTGTCTTTTTCCCACAAATGCCTACTTAGTTAGGGTTACTCTCCGCTTCATGTACGTGGTACTCCTTCCGTCCCACGTGATGGTACTTCCCAGATGGGTGAAGGAATCCACTTACTCTTGTTTCTCTCCTCTCAAGGTGACTTCTGCAATCATCCTCTCTCTTCCGCATGCTAGGATTTTAGTCTTCGTCTCAATTATTTTCATGTATCCTTAAATACAACATGAAAATAAGTAAGACGAAGAGAATAAATGAGACACGAAAGTCATAAGAGTCGTTTATCAAGGCTGTTTTACACGGGGCACGAAATTGTGCAACTTAATAATGCAATGATTCCGCAATCTTCCGTGCAATAATTATTGCGAAAACGAATGCCTGACGGCTTTACACGGTGGTCGTAAGCATGCTTTCATTCGTGAATTCCAGTCGTCTGATAAGTACGCTAATTGTAAGAGCGAGTGTTTTGTTCAAACGAGAGGAGAGATACGATATTATGTACACGACGTTGTTGACATTCAGTGAAAAATAAGGTTGTGGTGATTGTGGGATTCTGTGATATGGACATTGAGTCACTCTCTCTCTCTCTGTGAGAAAAATAATGGATCAGGAGGAGGCAGCATTGATTGCTGCAGAGCTAGTAGTTCAGGGAATTATGATCGGGGCCGCAGAGCTCATAGAAAGGCGTAACCGCAGGAGAAGAGCCAGAAGAGCACTTTGGATGCGGGAGTGGATCCGTAGGCGAGACGAGGGAACGGGCATTATTAATATGACCCAACAGGAGCTGGCTGTAGAAGACAGGAATGCCTACCGCAATTTTATGCGGATGACAGAGGAACAATTAAACGAGCTATTAAATATCTATCTAAATAAATAACAATATAAGTAACTGTAAATATCCTCCCACGCAAAGAATAACTGTAAACACCTATTGCTCAAGTGATCAAACTTTTTCGTCAGTCAACTTCCCGTGTACTTAGATGTCGTTAATTCTGCGACCGCTAGATGGAGTGCTATTTGTACAAATTGCAAGAATGCGACCACCGAATTAGAGCAGGGGCTATTCTGACGTCTCGCATTCATGCATTCGTGCAAGCGGTCTTGAATATCGCCGCTTTACAAGGTGCATTTTGAAATTCACGATTGCACATACATTGGCTTGTGCAATTACGTGCCCCGTGTAAAACAGCCTTTACAGGGAATGAGATATGCTTTTATCATGAATATATAAAGAGGATTTTTTTCCTTTTAAAACATTTCAATAATCTCCAAACGTCACAGGGATGAGTTAACCCTAATTTCGTTCGATTGCTCTGCCATTCCAGGTGAGGGCAGCACTAATCTACGACAGCTGAGTAAAAGCGAGTAGGGATGCTGCAGTGGAGCGTGCGATAACAGCGACTGGGCATAACTCGCACTCTCATAGTTCCATCTCTCTCCACTCTTAAATACCTGACGAGAGGATTTTCATCCGGATGCAACGCCGGTTGTGCTAACTCGTTTACAGGGAGCGCTCGCGCATGCATTCTTCAGGGATTTTTATACTCGAGGCGAGGTGCTCACGCCGGATGGACCACGCGCATTCACCGTGGGACGGCAGCGCTCCCGAAGCGGGCGCAAGTGCGAAGGTAACTGAGTTCCATAGCACTGTACATGTGCGCATTATTTATTTTACGTTTCATAAAACTCTGCTTTACGTCGGAGGGTGGACGTACTCGTAAGCACGCTCTGGAAATGCCACCTCTTCCGTCTCTTTGTCTCTCCATCAGAACTCAGCGGAGTTTTTATGCGCCTTGGATTATTTATTTTGAACTTCGTGGATTTTGTCGAAGGTCAAAGTGTCCATGGCTCACGAATCCTAAGCATTATGGCTTTAATTAGCAATGTAAAATTATTCCTTCAAAGACAACATTTTACAATGGTACATTACTTAATGGTTTAAAATATACAATTCACATCTAGGGATAAGTAAAGCATTAATTTTAGCTTTATCTTATCCCCGCTTCAGCTTATCCCCGAGAGGACTCGGAGGTAAGCTCCCACGAGTCTTTCAAATTTCGGAACCATTATTGGAAGGTGAATAACTTCATATAAAATTTGAAAAATTAATTAAATAATTTTAATTCATGTATATTTAGCATAAATATGATTGATTTCAACTTTTATGAGGAATGCACAGTATTCGTAAGGATTGATAGATTCGAAACTAGATCTTCCAACCTACTGTACCCAATCCTCTGGACGGGTAGAGGCTAATAGTGTGACTATTCATAGCTATGGTGTGAGAATTAATATTGCTCACCCCAAACTTATTTGTGATGGTATTGACTAAGTGGATGGCGAATATTGTACTTATTCCTATTTCATGGCTTTTATTCAATATCTATAACTTATCAATACTGTTTAGAAAATAACACTCCTTTGAATGGAGTCCTTATAGCTATTTTTTTCTGAGTGGTGTTGCTTCCATCTTATAAATACTTTAAATTTTTGAGAGGAATGTGCATTCGTGAAAGAAGATGGGATGCACGTAATATCTAAGTTGTAGATATGCACAGATCACTCGACCACTATTTCACACCAGTACTGGAATGTAACCATCAATGTTGGTACGGAGGCTTCCGCGGTTATTTAATGGCATTTCCGCAGTCGCAGAGCACGCATTTTCGGAACCTGGCCACGTAATTAATTTTAACGGGTGTAAGATCATCGCCAGAGAAAATAAGTATTTTCCTCGGCTAATAAGGGAAGCTATCGAAATAGCGAAGAACACAGAGAACTTTAGTAGAGAAGACGGCTATCCGCTAGCTTCAACGTTTAAGCGGCTCTTCCAACAATCGATTTCGAATTCCCATCCGGCCAATGAGCGCGCACCTGACTAATACCGTTAAGAAAATGATCTGCATTTCATTTAGGACCTGACGAAGCCAGCTGGAAGGCAGGTGAAACTGTTAATGGATCGACGAGGCAAAAAACCCGAAGAGAATACGGTAACCATCAACGTTTTTATGACTAATTTCAGCAAAGACATTTTGGGACATTTTCCTCGTTGAATTAGTGAACTTATTGTAAATATCCAGGGAAAATGGCAATGAATCACACAATTTTCATTGATTTTCACGAAAAACAGCTTTTCTCACCTAATAGACATAATAAGGTGTAACATAACGCTGGCCTCGCCATTTTCTTTTACCACCTCATGGCTTATTATAACAATAAGGGACCCACCATATTGTGAATTGAGAATAAACAATAGACCGAGGGAGTGGAAGCGTCGGCAACAAAAGGAGCTAGGGAGTGTAGAACAAACCGTCGGAGTGTACGGTCGTGCCAGGACAGCACGCAGGGATTTGTGTAGAGGAAACCGTCGGAGTGTACGGTCGTGCCAGGACAGCACGCAAGTTTTGGTAGAGGAAAGTTCCAGAGTGTGGCATCGTGCGAGACATAGCCCACGTAGAAAAGGAGAATTAACAAAGGAGCTGGAATTAAGGAGAGGAACGGGAGATCTTACAACGGGACGAGACCCAAGAGCTGAGGGCCCGCCAAGGACGAACACTAGGGCTGAGAGGATTTTCCAGACCACAGAGGGACAAGCCAACCTGTGTCGTCGAATAATTGGGTTGTAACTATAAACTTTTATTTTTATATAAGATACAAGAAGCCATAAGGCAAGAGGTTTTTAATTGGCCAAGAATTAAGTTTGTGACTGGTATCCCTTTGTATCAAGTAATTGGATTTTGTGAAAAGTTTAAGTGGAGAAGTGTGGCAAATAATTGGACAATATACTTAAAAGAAGAAATAATTATTCAAATGCCAAATTTGTGTGTAAATTAGAATATACAGTTGGTCATGACCTTAGGATATAAGTAATTATTTTCATAATTCAAATTGTCTGTAAATTGAATATTTCATTTTGTTAAGTAAATTGCAAGCGTATCTCTAAACCTGTTACGTTTCATGTATTTTCTTTTCCGACGAGCAAGCTTGGGCATAACACAAAGTAGAAATATAACGAAGGAAGTACGTGTTACAAAGGATTAAGTTGGCAAATTAGACGGTAAAAATTAATTCCATAAGTTTAGCAGTAGCTAGGTATTTCCAAAAAGTATTCAAATAGTTTAGTCGATACGAACAACTGAGATACAATAAGGAGGTCACCAAGGGTAAAAGCGCCCTAAAATTAGTCGATACTTCACATCCATGCTTGGCATCTGTTCACCACTTCATTTAAATTATCAGATCAAAGAGGCGAAAAGATAAAGTTGTCACTCATCTTGTCACCAAAGATAAATGTACGTATACCTACGCGTTTCCAATTAACTCTTTGAGTGCCAACCGATTTTCTAGGTACTACGCTAAAATTACCGAGGCATTTTTTGCTGATTTTGCAGTAGTTTAGGAAAAAAATTATCTCTCAAATGCAAGTGAAGGTAAATATACAAAAACTCAAGAAAAATTTTATTATATGTGGTTTCACCTTATTAATATATTATTTGACGATTTTTTTTACAAAATCTGCATCTGCAATCTGTATTTAGGTGCCATCTGTGAACGATCAGTGAAATACCCGCATCTAAGAGTGACATTGCAGGAGGAGCGCTATCGCTTTTCGCGAGAGACAGGAGGAGCGCGATAGCGCTCCCCGGCACTCTTAGGGTTAAAGGGCGGCCAAGTTTGAGATTCCTAAAGTCGGAAATAGGAACTTGAGACTCTTCTTCTTTGTAGCAGGGAGGAGATTGAAATTAATTTTGAGAGAGGAAACAATTTACAGAAAGATGTTTAATGATTTTGAATATGAATAAAACTTCTGAACCAGGAATACATTTCCTAAATGTGGAAATATATATAGCTTCATAGGCATACTGTTCCCGAAAAACTGTATTTTTTTAATAGAAAAATAATTATTTCAAAGGGAAAATTACAGCTATATTTTACTTTGGACTATTTCTTTTATGCATAATATATTTATTTTGAGACATTTTTCGAGTTATTTCATTTAATTTAGAAATATTTTTACATATATAGAAAATAACTGTAAATTCTGAACCAAGAAAGTTTCTCCTTAAAGTGGAAATAGATATTGCTCTATAGGCATAATATTCCCGCAAAACTGTATTTTTTAGTTGTAAAAATTAATTATTCCATAGGGAACAGCACAGGCTAAGGTATACTTCGAACTATACTTCCTTATGCATGATCCTGTAGTCTTTAGAAATTTTTTTATTTCACTTATTCAATTTAACCAGCAGGTTTGAAAACCTGGCCTCTGTCAGCACATATAGGGCTGTATAATGGAATTCTGAACAGGTTCCTTCTATCACAGCAATCTACAAGACTCTATTTATCACGAGAGTGCGCGAGTTCTCATCCCGGTGGCGCTAAGCAGAGTCGATGTAGGTGCGGCGCCAGGGATAAGGACAAGAGCCTGGTTAGAAGCGCTGGGCAAGGGCAAAAACTGGGGTTCCAGGGTGAGGTTCATTGATGCACCAACTCCCCAACGCGCCCAGAAAGTCGTAGTTCCAACGTGATTGAAATTCAATCTGCCCAGACACGATCGCTCATGTCGCTTGAGTGATCCCTAGAATTGCAAAGTAGACCCCGTTCATGCAAGGAGCTGAGCTGATGGGCTGGTTCCGAGGGTTGAGTGTGGGCATGAGAGCACGTCAGAGGAAGCAACCACCCAAGACAATAGATGGCCATGCACATTAGAACTAAAATATGTGAGCTCGCACCTTGAATGGCAGCGTGATGGATCAATTACTCAATTTTTTATTGCTTATTTGACTTAAACTATGTTCGCACATACTAGCTCTAAGTTAATTATTGCAAAATTATACTTTAAAATACAAAAGTCTGTTAGATATAATGCTCCGAAATTGGGATATGGATTTTTTATATATATGCAATTAATTTTTGGCTAAATGAAAAGTGCTTTTTATTTTGAGTTTTGAATTCCTTCGAATTGAAGGGATATGAATGCCTTTATTTGCATTAAAAAAACTTGGTCCTTCTAAGCCATAAGGCTTGTCAGAACGTTCCATTATTATATTACATAGTGGCATATTACAAGCATAACATTTAATAGTCTAAATAAAAATTACCCTACTGGTATATTGCTTACAATACATTTATATTACATTATAATTTTAATTTCATAAAAATAATTCAATGACAATAACATAACATTTAAATTTATAAGGAATATTGAAACCAAAATAGGAAAAATTATTATTACTTATAAATATCAGGTGGTTATAAGCTATTACATATTCACAATTTTGCTAATTAACCATTGTTTTACTTTTGTTTTAATTTCGGCCAAGGATTTTAGATTATGCAGAGTCTTAGGCATACAATTAAAGGTATGCTTTAATCAGCTTTCATGATCTCAAGTTGAGCTGTTTTCATTTCGTTAGAAAATATTATATAATTAGAATCAACAGTTCGGGTCGCGCATATTTTGAAGACGGATCGGTTTAGGAATTCAAGTTGTTTAGAAGATAATTTAAAGCACCAGCTTTAGATTTAAATATAGACTCAATAGAAAACCCGTATGTAAACCCATGAGGGTGAAGACTTGGAGCGTATTTGGCTATTGTTTAATTGGTTGCTTAATTGCGTGTGAGACTTCAACAAAGAGAAATTACTTAAACCTTGGCAAAGATCAAATCACCTTAGAGGAAATGAGTTCATACATTCATTACCTACGTACAAGCTGCGTTATTATACAGTTCAATGACGCGCTATGGAAGGCTCGAATAAACTCATTAGAGAGATTTTTTTTCGAAAGATGAACGACAGCTAAGATCAGTTTATTGAAATAAAGGGAGGGAAGGAAGGAATACACATGATGATGCAAATGAGAAGAAAAATAGTAAGATATGGAGGTAACATTTCTGTGTATGTGAAGGATAACAACAGTGATGATTATTGCTTAAAGCAAGTATGCGCGTATCTGTACACATATTTTTCCAATGTGATAAAGATACTCGGTAACCTGCTGGCAAAAGTTCTAGTTTCCTGGGCTGTTGAAGGCCTTACGATGGATCTCTTTCTCTCCATATTTCAATTCAAGTTTAAAAAAATAATCAAAAACCTACATGCAAAAAAGATGACGAAATTTCAAAATTGGTTAAATATTATCGACTAAATGCAATATATACCTATGGAGTCTTTCGGTGAATGAAATAAATGAACCCAACAGAAGTGCGTCCGCCCAATGCTTGAGCACCAAATTGGATAGAGAAAAAAAATGTTGGAAGATTTTAAGAATATGCAGCCAAAATGGGTAACTGGGTAAATCCAATGCTTATGAATAACCGCTGCTTATGATTAAAATTTTTGCTACCTCTCTTCACGCATATTGTACGTGAGCATTAATTTACTTGTGTCATCAATTGGAGGACAGTGGGGGTGGATTTTAGTGATGCATAAGCACGTACTCCGCCGTCATTATCGGCCCACAAGAGACTGTGCTTCCCAAACGGCTCGGGGATTAAATATCAAAGTTAGGCCAGGCATGAGGATTTGTGCACCGAAGGTATTAATTTTGTATGGAGAGAGAGAGAGAGAAGAAGGGAAGTGGGTCGAATGGGTATTTTTTTCCACGCCCGCCAAAGAGTGCAGAACAGTTCCAGCCGGGGAGTAAACCGTGGAAAAGTATGCGTAGGACACTTCTGACGAGAAATCACTTTACAAATTATTAACTGGCGGCTCGCACGTGTCGACAGTCAAAGCTTGAAACATGCTAGCTCTGTAGGGCGGTCTTTGATGACACATTTTGTAATGGTAAAATAGAATTATACATGTATAATTTAGTACTCGTACTCCTTGATGGTTCATGCCAATAGAACGTCACTTTTTCGCTCTGGTTAGGCCACACCTCGAATACACCGCGAGCATTTGGGACCCTGGTAGTAAAGATTCATCAAAAAAATTGATGTATTGAAAGAAAAGCTGCGTGCTTCGTTAAGAACTGCTACGAACGAAGATATAGTGTTACACAACGGTTTGAGGGATTAGGGTGGGAACCCCTATAGACTCGGAGGCTACACGAGAGGCTTAGTTTGCTTGAGAAATTCAGAACAGTTGTGCTTCAGAGCGACCCAAAGGATATTATCACGACGCCTCACTACATCTCTAGGTCTGATCGAAGCAATAAAATAAGAGAAGCATATTTCCAAACATATAGGTACAAAAACTTGTTATTTTCGCGCACAATAAGCGACCACAATAAAAAACTGAGCTCTACTAAATACACTCATCATACACGTCACCATTTCTCCTTCCCAAACCTTATCCCTCACATGTTTACACGGCTGGTTACCGAACACTCCCTGCCACACACCCATGCGGCGGCTCGTAGGGTAGCATGTAGATGTAGATGTCCAAATGCAAGTACTTTTCTTAATTTATTCTTCTATATCAACTCAACCTATCTCCCATCATCTCATATTTTCATAATTTTTTTCATCATCATTGGCCGTTCAATCCTAAGATTAGTTGACTGCAGCCCCCCACCCATCACTGCCAAATTCAAGTATGCTTACTTCCTGGTCGCCCTTCTTATGTATTCTCTTCTTTATTTGCCCTAATTATTTATCCCTGGGTCTACTTCTTGAGACTTTTTCCTGCATTTTTCTTCTGTTATGTTCTTCACCAACCCCCCGTGCCTCAGGGCATGTCCAATCCATCCGGTTCTTCTTTTCTGTATCGCCCACTCTTGGGCCTCTCTTCTACTCTTATGTGTACTTTTACATTTCTTATTTTAACCGTCCATTCGCTTTTCAGATTCCAATACCAGGTTTTGAGAGCTTTTAGTCTTCTCAGGTCTACTTCCCAAATGGCCCATGCTTCCGATCCGTAGGTCACCACGTTACACTCGAATGTTTTCACGCACTGATCCTCGTCGGTAGTCCAGTGATCTTTGAGCTAGGAAGTGTCTGAAAACAATGAATGATTTCTAAACTTGAGCTCTTCATCACTTGATTTCCGTTGGGCTCCTTCCGTCCCACGTGATGGTAATTCCGAGATAGATGTAGGAATCCACTTGCTCTAATATCTCTCCTCTCAGTGTTATGTCTGCGTATATCATCTTTCTTCCACATACTAGAATTTAGCATTCATCTCAATATTATTGGATAAATTGGCTAATTGCCACTTATTTTTCAATATGGAATATTCAGCATGAGTCTGGCCCCCACTTGTAATGTGAAACGAGGGATTAGTGCTTCAACGAAGAACGTGGCAGGAAATATACGTCAAATAGATGAGTGATGAAATTAGTCTCCTAAGCACATCTGGCGAAATCACTAAGAACTGATAGAATTTCTCAAGGCCGCTTTACATGGTACATTTATTTGCACAAACGAACGTACCATAGATTGTACAAGAAAATGACTGGAATTAGAGCAGCTTCTATTTCTCGTTCAATCATTCAGACAATCATACAATTTGCCACTTTGCACGGTACAATTTTCCCCATGTAAGAGTTCATACATACGTTTGTACAATAAAATTTATCATTTAAAGCGGTCTTTAGAAATTTCACGACTCTGGCAATAGTTGGGAGGGCCCTTTAGTTTCACTGCTACCCGGTTAGTTAGCTTTATCTCATAGTAGCCCGTACAAGCCATTTTACGGTCACTAATTTGGTTCAATGGTAACAAATATTATGACGTCAACTTATTAATTAAGTAGAAATAGTGCTACTTAACTTGAATTGGAACACAAACATTGTTTCTCATAGACTTTTTTCATGATTTTCAGAAGGTGCTCTGGAATAAAATGGTACTGGAACATAAACTCTGGAATACACTACGAGAGGTTATGTTCAGCCAGAATCCCATCGTCATATATCATGCGCAGTTCAAGGGATTACATTAGCTATTCAGTACAGTAAGGGATAAATTTAATAAATATTAAATGATTTGGAAATTAATAGCTAAACCCATACCATCTCCTATCACGAAGTCATTTGTGCGAGCATCTGCTTCCTAACATCTACAGTCCTCGTATCATTGATACTCACATGTGGCTCCACATTCATTATTTGCTGCCGTGCAATCTCATTAGCTTTACCTCGTTCATGCATGTATCCACAGAGAGAAAACAGGGCAGTTTCAAATGGTAGAAAAAGGGAAACTCCGATATCTTTGAAAATGATAGTGTAACGAAGTCATAATTTGAGCTATCATTGTCGATTCCACTGAGCTTACATGTGAGAAGCAATCGTATTATTCAGCTTTCAGTTGATTTATGTGATACGCTAGCGCCTATAATGCCTCCCAATTTCATCAGACTTGACCGAGCGATCAAATGGCAAAGACTAAAGAGAACTGCTATGCGGTCCCAATTGTGTGAATTGAACTTTGTCCGAAGAATTTTAAGAAGGAGGGAAAAAAGTGTAACACTATTTTTTTCTGTACAGCTCCGATTGTGGTAACATCCCCATAGTCACAGTACCAAAAATATGTTATTTTGTTACGGTTGCGATTCTGGATGGAAGCTAACATATATTGAGAGTAACCGCACTGTGCGATATATAGATACCAGATCAATGAAGCTTTGGAACGAGAAAAATCGTAAAATGACCCATGCGGACAACAAAGATCGTTAGAACCACCATTTGGCGGGACGGGAGCATCAAAACTTCATTGGTGTGAGGAGGAGAAACGAAATTCAGTTTTTCCTAGAACTGTGGTCACACAATTGTGTAAAATTATCTGAGGAAAAAATCATTCGCCTGAACTGGGATTCGAACCCAGACCCTTCGATTTTAAATTAATTGTGACACCACCAGCAGTTGACACTATAGAAGTTGCATCGCGACCAATTCTACAAATCTTTGAATAAGTAAAAGTAAGCACATTTGGGTTTAAAGGAAGGCTTCACCTTGTTGATAGTACCGCTTACAAGTTAGCACTTGTTAGCACTTTTTAACGGGTATTCCATGGCATTACATGCACTTTACCTGTGAGGACAACTCATTAATTAAATCCTCCAAGAAAACTATAGAGAAAGAGTACGCCTGGGTAGCATAATAGGTTAGAGCCATAATTGGCCATAAATTCCTAAGAAACACCACATTCTTGTATTGGTGGCTGCTCCATCCGAAACAAGCCCATGTATTTTTGCTCCTGCTTTCTCCAGTAGAATTATTGCCTTCAATGCCAACTTTGCCAACATGTCCCCCTTTACAGGCCCTCTAGAAGCAAACACTGCAATTGTTTGTGTGTAGGTGTCGGCAAGAGGTTGGAACATGAACACCAGACCATGGTCTGCCTTCTCTGTGAACCTGTCACCCTTGGGGCCTTTTGTTCCAAAATCTGTGAGGCCCACATAGGTCAGTGTTGTGGATCTTACTTTGATGTTTTCCCTCACCGACATCTCATCCCACAGAAGAATATCATGCCTTTTCAGCGAGGGCTTTTGATGTAATCTCCTCCGGAATAAATAAAAAAAATTGGGCATCAAACCCACAAGAGGTGTCAATAAGTTGTAGGTATCACCGAATAGTGCGAATGCTTGGTAATGGCAATGTATTCCGGTCACGAATGAAACCATATCCAGCAGGTGATTTTATATGCAGTACCATGCAAATAAGGATCCGATCCTCAGAGTATCTTCTCCCTTTAGGACCCTTCCTTTGTGAAGCGTTCACTGTTTCTTCCAAAGCCAAAATTTGATCTTTGGACATATTCATTTCCCTCAGCTTTGACAGCACATATACATTTTCTGTCTCCTTCATTGACTTGTAAGTCTCTTGCAGCTTAGCTATACGAGTCTTTGCCCGAGATAATGTTTGTGAATTATTGGCTCGTTCTTTGCGAAGAGCCAAATGGAACGGAGAAAAAAGACAATTAAGACTTTTTCCACCCAGAACCTACTTTGCAACACGGAGCCACGCAACAGCCCGGCATTGTTTACTCCTGCATGAAAAACAGCATTTTAGGCCCAGAATATCCAAAATTAAGTTACACACCGGCATGAAACATATATTTATACTCACCGATGAATCAGTTACAATCTGACGATACCTGAAAATCACTGATGTAATACTTACGATTTTTTCAAATTCTTGCTCCAACTTCATGAAACACACCTCTAACACCATGTATTCCCTGCGAACAACATGAGCTGGATGACTACCAGCGCCACAAAGTAGGAATTACTTCCTCAGCCTCAAAGGGTCGCTAGTTCAGCCCGTGGGATAACAGGAACTTGCCAGACCTGTATGTGCGACCGTGGGTTAGAGCACTCGGTGCGGAATCGTGGGACCTGGGGTTGAATCCCAGTCCCGGCGAATGTGATTTTCGCACAATTATGTGACCACCAGCGGTTGACTCCGTTAAAATTATTACGAGACCAGTTACAGTGCGTAATTTTAGGGACTCTTTACCCAGTCTTGACCTAAGTATCACTTGACAAAAGCATAGATCGTTGAGTGATATCTTATCTCCACAGAAAATGTGACCATTAGGACTCATAGTCACCAGAAAGGGCAGAGGACTGTCAAAACTTATTGATCTTTCAGCTTTGATCCGTAAAAACCAAAAGTGTAGGCTTTTTTATGCTTAGTCAATTCTCATACATAAGCGTACTGGTACGTAGCCTCGAGCTGGCCTCAAACGCCTCAAGCGTACTGGTACGCAGAATACTTAGTGTTACAAGTCGTTTGATCCTGCTGCTATCTTACGAGTTTTTGTTAAACTATTTGACCATACACGTGTACCCAAGGTGGTTCAATATCGATTGTGTTCTTCCTTCGATATAGGTCTTCGCAACGTGTATAAATCCGTTATTAATGTGCTTATTTTTATGTCTTCTCCATAAGCATAGCATGTATAGTTTTTCGACGTTTTTGTTGATTTCTTAGAGCATTTTTATTCGAAATGAAAACTTGTGCCGCATATTCGCAGATTTCCTTGGCTTTGTAATGGCAATAAATGCTCAAACAGCAAATTAACGGCAGAAATGTGGTGGAAACGTTTGCGAAGACCCAGTGTACCTGTTTGTAGCTGCCATCTGGGGGCTATTTGTAAACATTTTTCCAATCGTACATTACCGAGGAAAATAACTTTTCTTACTTGAAGATTTTACTCACCTGAAAATGGCCTGCTGTAGGAAGAGAAGTTATAGTAAAAATGTTGACGATGAATGAATATTACTTAACTACTTGTTATTTTGGACTAAAATAATGAATATATCAGTATTGAAGATGATGTGGTCTATCCAAAACCTTTAAAACAACGGAATTTTATCGACTCTGAGAGTGATTATGAATAAATTATTTTGCATCAAGAGACGAAAATGAAAAGGACTCAGATGTTTGCATCAGCAGTGGTGATTTTTGCAGCTGAAAACAAGATCAAAAGAACCCAGTTATTCATGCTTTCACTGGTGCTCCAGGAATAACACGTGATTTAGGTGAAAGTGCCGGCAGGCTTTGTGTTTTCTAACTTTTAAAGTGACTCATCGAGTCCTCCGTTTGTTGTGACTCTGACCAAAGGACGGAGTCAACCTGATTTAGATGTGCATTATGGCCTTATGATTTTCGAGGGGATAGGTCTGTGGGGTGGAACGGAAGGAATTTATACCAAGCTTTTGTGCAACAAAAATGGTAGGGTCTCTTCATTATGCTGATGGGGTTATTCATACCCATTACGGAGATGGATGGCCAAGGAGGAGTCATCGCCAAAAGAGGAGATCAGTTAGATGCAAATTACTCTGTAGAGAGTGGGGGAAGAAAGCAGAAAGTGGGTGGAGGACAGAGCCGCGGGCTACACACACTTCGGGATGCCCTAATGGAGTCGAATAACGATTTCGACGGAAAAGGGACCGCGGGATGGAGTAGATGGAGCGATGCGTGAACGGCGCCCGGAAATACCATTTGATGTAGGATACGGAAAGTGGAGATGGGAAGCCATATCCCAGAACAGCCGTACACAGCGTCAATGTGGCCGATCGTGACCCGAGCTCAACCTAGAATCTGCATTCGTTATGTTTCACCAGTGGTGCACAAACTTGCCATCTGAACATACCGGAAAAGCTTTCAAATCTTAAAGATAAGTGATTTGATTTTCATTTGATTGGTTGGGATTTCCAAATTTCCACGACAGAGTATGCGCATGAAAGAACGAAAATGTACGCCTATATTTTGGATTAAACATGAGGCTGTCTTCATTTCTCTTTTTGCTAGGTATTAACGATACTACTGGGCGGATAGAAATATTCCTGACGGAAACATGAGAGTAATTGTTTCGCTAGGCATTAACGATACTACCAGGGGGATACAAATATTCTTGACGGAAAAATGAGAGTAATTGCATGTTAATCATATAAATGTGCAGCTAAAAAAATAAAATACCTGGTTTAAAGTGACCCAGCATAGTGACAAAATCACAACTTGGAGCATTCGTGGGTCATAGGTCGTAATATCCTTCCCGGGTTTGTGGCTCCATATTGATCGGCGTTTTACGGGTCGACACCAAAATTTCCCTCAGGGTAAATGAGAAGGCTCACTGCAGGATATAAGGCCATGCTCGAGTCAACTTTTTAAAAATCTTCGGTCGAGATGCCGCCATTGACTCGGCAAAGATCCACAACCTTAAGTTGAAGCAATCAAAGCCAAACACATGAGATAAGAGGGGTAGGCTTTGCATGTTAAATCTCCATCTATTCTAGGATAAAATATTTGCCAATTTCAAATTTCATCTCCGTACTAAAGTTGCATTTTTATATTGAGCTGATTGTTATTTCCTTCCGTTCTCAGACGGAGTAGAACAGTAGAGCATCGACAAGATAATTGTTCTCATAGCAGAAAACTGAAGATAAACGGCTCATTGTAATTACTATGAACAAATAAAACAAATTTGTTCATATACCGTAAAATTAATTGTAATTATTAATGAGACAATTTTACTTAATTAGAACATACAGTGCCAATTTTGAGAGCAATAATACTTTCAAAATGTTGAGATATCAACTTGAAAACGTATGAAGAAATGAAGAAGTAAGATCAAATTTTGCTGGAAAATCTTGTAGTTTTATGAGCGAAATCAAGTCTTAGCAGTCGCGGCACGCAATTATCTTGTCAGAGAACAAACAAATAATTACCTACTTGAAAGAGCCTCGCAGAATACTTAACTGGCTTTATATAGTATATACTGTGTATGCTTAGATAAAATTAATAGCTATACGGAGGAAGAGAATATCGATAAACCGCTTACAGGCTCATAATAATGAGATGGGAAGTGTTTCAGATGGCAGTTCTATGGCAAAGTATGCTCTTCTAAGGTAGAAATTATCTCTTTCCACGTATTATGTTGAAAGAAAATCGATTGAAATAACTTTCCCGAACAAAGTACTTTCACATAGCCGAGATCATTGGTCGTTCAATCATAATATTGGAGGACTACAGCCCTCCACCCTTCCCTATCTGATGCTAGTTCCCTTACCTCCTGGTATTTCTTCATTGTAGGTACTTTCCTCTTGGTCCATGGTCCATGAACTTATTTCTGGGTCTTTCTCTGGGGACTTTTCCCTCTATTTTTCCTTCAATTATGTTCATCACAAACCCATTGTGCCTCAGAGTGTGTCTAATCCATCTTGTTCTTCTTTCCTCAATGGTGTTCCATATGGTCCTTTCCTCTTCTACTCATCTGTACACCTCATCATTTCTTATTTTGTCCGTCCATTTTATCTTCAGCATCCATCTCCAGCACCAGGTTTCGAAGGCTTCTATTCATTTCTTGTCAGCTTTTCCAATGGCCCATGCTTGTGATCAATAGAGTGCTACGCTCCACAAGAATGTCATCACATAATATTGGCATAGCCGAGTGCAAAAGACCTTGGACTATATTAAAAAGTGCTGACAAAGAACAATCATCACGGAAGTGGGACGTTTAAATCCACAAATCCTTTAAATTCAGGAGTAAGAGGGCATTGTAATATATGTTTGTGTATTTATAAAATCTTAATGCTATTCATATTAAATGATTTACATAAAACTTTGACCTTGCGATCACCTGCTCAGCGGTTAGGGAGCATATCATCCTCATCGTCCATCCTTATGAAGTACTCAATCACGCCGCGAGTCACTTTTAACCTAAATGAAAGGACTCGTTCACATTGCAAGTGAGTTTCGTTTTCTCCAATGTAAAACTATGCCTTTGTACTGCAAATATAAGCATAAAAATAATTTTTCTCTCCATAAGTTTAAAATGACAATTTTCGTCTTTCATCGCGGCAATATTGACTCCATCTCACCTTAATTTTGCTTCACGCACTTTTTCTCTCTCCTTCAACTTTTCCTCCCTCAACTCCTTTCACTTGAAATTTCTAGTCGCATTTTATGTGTCTGTCTCACTACTAAGGATAAATTACCTAAACTCTTGTCTCATATCGTTCTCAAACTAATAATCAATTAACGCAATACTTTCTTAATCCCAAATTTTTGCAGAAATCTTTTCTTAATTAAATTGAGATATGAAACTCGAAATTAAGTTTTCAACTTATTGATTTCCGCTTTGGCTTAATCATCCGACTCACTTCAAATCTCCTCTTTGTGATTGATTTCCTGACCACAAATATTCTGTCTTACGTCCTCAATAGTAATCATTTCTAATTTTAAGGAATAGATTCGAGAAAAATCATCAATATTTGACATCAACATACAATCTTTATAACAACAAAGAATTGGCCACAATCTGTCGATATTAAACTATGAACTATCTTCTAGGAAACATTACTATTGGCGTATAGGTTCAGGTAGAATCGTAGCATATAATCCATTTGAATATCTCATTCAATATTATTAATTTAAAAGCCACTTTGGATATTATCTAACGATAAGCGCCAGGTGCAGTTTCGTGGAAAATTATAAAGTGCCATAAAAAGAAGTGTTTTAATATGTAAACATTATTTTGTAAAAATTAATTTGAAAATACCTTTAAATTTCAGCATTATATGAAACAATACTATGTTAAGTAAAACAAATGATAAGCAAAGTTCGGTAACCAGTTTATCCTGAAGAAGTTACTTACCGTCTGTCCATCTTCTGAACGCAAGCACTTAAAGGGAGAGGAATTTTAATCGGTGATCTAAGGCCAACCGACCAAAAGGTCGTTTTCAAATTAACTGTCCTTTTTTGAGCAACCGAAATAATCAACAGGTGTGTTTTAGAGCTGAGTAAACTTAGCATAGTGGTGTTGCTTGACAATTTTACTCCAAGAACTAGTTACACGTTCATTGCGATGACCAGAGGAATAGTTGATTGAAAAACGTTGAAGTTATGAACACAGCGGTGATCGGAGTCATAGGCATCGAAATTCTCGCCGATGTAAAGATATTTTCTTCAGGCGGATAAATCACATTTTATGGCTCTGATGCTTCTGTCATGTAATTGTATAAGTTAAGGAACTATTTGAGTGCCGATGAAGGCGATTGATTTTCCCACTAAGGAATTATGCACTAATTTGTACAGGAGGGTGGCTCCGAGATACGGCCGTATCTTAAAAATTTGTAAAACAGCCCATTAGACATTCGCCAAATTAACCATTTCAGCGCGATAGTTGACAAAAGTCGATCTGCATATATTTGTGCTTCGCCACGATGATCGACTTAGTCCACCCCCTGAAAAAGCGGCCTTAAGAATTCTATCTGTTCTTAGTGATTTCGCCAGATGTGCTTAGGAGACTAATTTCATCACTCATCTATTTGAACTATATTTCCTGCCACGTTCTTTGTTGAAGCACTAATTCATCGTTTCACATTACAAGTGGGGGCCAGACTCATACTGAATGTTCCATATTGAAAAATAAGTGGCAATTAGCCAATTTATCCAATAATATTGAGACGAATGCTAAATTCTAGTATGTGGAAGAAAGATGATATACGCAGACATAACACTGAGAGGAGAGATATTAGAGCAAGTGGATTCCTACATCTATCTCGGAATTACCATCACGTGGGACGGAAGGAGCCCAACGGAAATCAAGTGATGAAAAGCTCAAGTTCAGAAATCATTCATTGTTTTCAGACACTTCCTAGCTCAAAGATCATTGGACTACCGACGAGGATCAGTACGTGAAAACATTCGGGTGGAACGTGGCGACCTACGGATCGGAAGCATGGGCCATTTGGGAAGTAGACCAGAGAAGACTAAAAGCTCTCAAAACCTGGTATTGGAATCTGAAAAAGCGAATGGACGGTTAAAATAAGAAATGTAAAAGTATACAGAAGAGTAGAAGAGAGACCCAAGAGTGGGCGATACAGAAAAGAAGAACCGGATGGATTGGACATGCCCTGAAAAACTTTTTTATTTGGCCGCGACAGACGCCCGAAATCTCTTATGCTACGTCCCCAAATTAAAACGCGGCAGTGGCGATCTCTGGTGCGATTCAATTGAACGAAGTGAATACGAAGAAAATAATTCGAATATGACTTTCTTTTTTTCATTGTAAAATTACATTTTCTAAGATCGCTTCCCGAAAACCAGATACCCTGTGATAGGGTTAAGGCATTCAATATTAGGAACTAAAACTGAAAGCCTCCATTCCTCGTTCCTAATTATTTAGCCTCCTCTCTACTCCTGGTTGTCGGTAAGAACATCGCATCTCCATCTGCCCGTTAAATGATTTACACTGACTCTCCAGATGTTCAATTGTCAACGAAGCTTTGTATGCTTCAAGCCAGGTTCATCAAATCCTCCCCGTATGTGGTATTTTTATTTCATTTCGTGGGCTGCAATGAGTTTTCTGAATTCTTGCTCTTTACACTGTTACTGGAGTCTTACTTAAGTTCTAACTGAAACTTTCTCAATAGTGATTTGTAAACAGTTTCAAAACATCAGAAAAGCGTGATCAACATTTTGTCGCATTTACACTATCTATTCAACGACGGCAAAACCAGATTGAAACAAAACGTAACGAGCCAGAGAGGAATTTCAATCTAGGTCTCGGAGACACCGGTAAGCCGGATTCAAAGAACAGCGATCGATAAGTCAATACTTCGACTCTACTCCTCTCTCGAGCAATTTGAGTTTGCAATCGACAGGGCGGGGATTGGATTCGTTAATCGCCAACTTCCTCGCACAGCGCACGTCATTAGACTGATCACAATACAATTCAGTTAGATCTCTGATACTATTTTCCAATCCCTGTTCATTTAGCGTCTCCTGTCTTCGCAAGCGAGCGAGGAAATTCCTTAGTCCCTTTCCCATCAAATGTATCTTGCACGATTCTATTGTTAAGGAAACTTGTTAACACGCTAAATGAACACGTGACAATGAGATCGTTAGACTAATATTTTGCATATTAAAACTATGGAATAAATTATTATAAAAACTATATTTTTATATAAATATCTTTAGGGTTTAGAGTTTCTTTTCAAGTTTATTTCAGGACTCAAATACATCGAAGCATTCTGGAGATTCATGCCACTGCAAGTAGGAAAAACTACGTCGAATTGTTTAATCGTATATGACGGCTCATTTGAGAAGTAGTTCCCAACCTAAGGTACGCGTTTAAAGAAGTTATCTTTGACAGATAAGAGTTAGGTACTAAAAAGTGATCATTGACAACTCAAAAAAATCATGTAATTAATCAGAAAAGAGCAATATTCTAAATTTTGATAACTTTGAAAACGCCTATGTTATTTTCCTTAATCTTGAAATTCACCAAAAAAGGTGCAAATTCATTTTTATGGTAATTAATAGCGGAATGGCTTAAACTTATACCGGCGAAGAAAAACTTGATAGTATTCTATACATTTAGAATAACATCCTGCTATTGAAAAGATATAAAAAAACTCAAAAGACTCGATACAATTATTTTGTAACCCCGATACCACATGCTGAAGTTTTAAAAAAATTGAATGGCGTAATGTTATTTTTTACTTAAATTTGTGCCCATAGCTAAATATTTCCGGGTACCAACACACCTCTTCCCACTGAATAACACAGGGGACAGTGCAAACCTATTTGATTTGCTTGGGTTTCCACCTGGAGATACGCATGAGAGTGAGCCATCTTGTATTTTGCCATCCTATTTCTCATTGAATATGAATGCCTCTTACCCTGATGAAATATAAACTGATCTATTAAAATATTGAATATTAACAGAATAGGATAAAAACAAGAGAGGAAGTGAAATTGTTCTAGTGCATTTGATTTACATTACTTGACTCAATTAGGCTACGAGAGTGTCTAGAAGTACTAAATAAATGATTTAAGATTTTCCCGGTTTATTATGTGTAAATATCTTTCTCGGACTTCGCACCGGGTAATGTTTTCAAAATTCGCCGACGTTTCCACCGTCATCCATCACAAAAAGGCGCAGTTTCATCTACGCTTATTCATAGAGCCAAAAAACTTTCTGATAAAGGAAGCATTTCAGCTGAATCGCAGCACCTAGAAAGGACATTTATGCAGAATGGCTATGGGAGACAACAGTATTTTAAAGCCTTAAGAAGATTCGGTAAAACCCAGGAGAGTGGCGCAGGAGAGCTACCTTAAAAACCTGTGGCCACAGCTTTGATCCCTTGATGTCTCCACAATATCGTGAAAGATTCACCGCATTCTGCATCGTTTTAACATCAAAACGATCCATCTGTCACCATCTAAATTAAGGGACCAGTTGGTTAAGGCAAAAGATCCCACCGGTTTGAAGACACCAGGGGTATATCAGATTCCGTGTGAATGTGGCAAAATATATGTGGGGGAGACTGGTCGAACAATTTAAACCAGGCTTAAAAAACATCGTAGGCACTTTAGATTGGCGCAACCAGAAAAGTGGGCAGTGGCGGAACACAGCATCAACGAAGACCATGCCATTATATGGACCGATGCAAAAATCCTTTGCCGCGCACACCGTTAGAAACCGGATTCCAACTGAGTAATACCTGGATGCCAGTGATCAAATGTATTAAAAAGACGAGAAAATGATTCAACGGCCAGCGGAACACGTCAGCCAATCATAGGGATCGCAACCTTCATTGTTGGGGCATCAACAGCTTGTTTAATTTTATAGTGGTCACGGCGGAAATAACACGTGCCTTGAAAATGGAAAACAAGTCGTTTTCCGAAATGTCGGCGGATTTTGAAAACATTACCCGGTGCGAAGCCCGAGAAAGATATTTACACAATAGAAGTACTATTTTACTCTCCAAAGTGCTCTTCACTGATATATTAGCAAACCCATTGTTTTTCCTATCACTGACCCTCAATTCAAAATTATACTCAAGAGACATATTGAAATTATTTCGCTGTGTGAAGGTTTAATTTTGAACCCATTTTCTCACAAATGAAAGATTTAAGTACAGGGAAAATACTTTTTCGATTAATTAAATTGCATTCATTGTAAAAAAAAAATAATTCGCCCTCAAATGGAAAACAGAAGTTTCTTAGTTCTAGTTGACACACATTTCTACTCATTTAAAATTTGAAACAAACAAAATTTCTAAGTGGAAATATAAAGGAACATTGAATTAATGCTAACGATTTTCAAAGCCATCGAAACAGCCATGCAGAAAAACAAGTGGATTGACTAACTTCGTAAACCTAAGAATGCGATAAGGAAAACGAAATAATTCCCCAAGCAGAGAAGTCTTGGTTCATTAAAAATTCCTCGGAATCTATTGTGAATTTATCACGAAACCAATCGGTATGATTTATGAGATAAAAAGTTACTAGTCACGAAAACTTCCATTGTTGTATTTGTTTCCTAATATTTTACACAGGTTAATTGGGAATTGAATTTTTACTGCCTCAACTTATTTTTATGTGTCATGTCTCATTGAATTTCGTTCATATTTGAAGAGAAAATTTTTATTGCGCCGAAATTCATCGGATTTCCAATCAGAAAACTGAATGCTCTCCGTTTAACCCCCGTACTTGTATATTATTCAAATAAATTGCTTTTCTATTCATCTCAATACGCAGTCCATTGAATGTCCATTATTTCTCTGTCGTACAGTAATAGCCCGTTTTGTCCGAAACTCAACGTTAGAAACAAAATCACAGTAAACTCTACGATCATCAGCAGCTGCTGATGTATGAAAAAGGAAATCGCAAACTGGAAAGAGTCGAATCGTTCCTGGATCATAATTTACTTGGGTTTGAGTTTTACCTACACTGTGGGTAGGATAAACATAAAACCTTCAGGTACAGTAAAATATACCTTAACTTCTAATATATATTGGGGAACACACATAAAAAGCATATGCGGCACAGTATTAAAGAAACTAGGTTTTGCTACGCGTATAATAGGAAGTTCCTCGTATGAAATACCCAAAGAGATGCTACTTCGCTCTGGTTATGTCAAACCTTGAATACAACGCGAGCATTTGAAGAAAAAAATAATCAAATAAAAGCTGAACACTTCATTAAAGACTGCTACTAGCAAACGACAGTGTTTCACAACGTTTAGACGGATCGCCTAGAGACTTGGAGGCTACACGATAGGGTTAGGTTGCTTAAGAAAGTCAGAACTGGTGTGTTTCAGAGCGACACATAGAATGTTGTTTTGACACCTCACTATGTCTCTTGGTCTAATAGAAGCGATTAAATATGAGATAATCATTGCCGAATAGATGGGTGCAAAAACTCGTTCTTTCCGCGCAAAATTAGCGACCAAAATAAAAACTGAGTTCCACCAATTACAATCTCATAATACACGTCACTATTTCACCTCCCAAAACCTTATCTTTTAGATATTTACACAGCTGGTGTCCTAACACCCCCTGCCGCACGCCCATTTGGCGACTCGCAGGGTAATATGTAGATGTAGATGTGGAGTGGAATGAGTAACCAAAAACTTTTTCCACATTTTACATCGAATTACTGTCATCTGGCATAGTGGTAAAACTTATTACGATACTGATTTCCAGTGTTTGAATGCATATTGGTATTGAAAAATTGACGCAATTTTCTGAAAAAATTTATTATATTTCAACCGATGGAGAGAGGCAATGTAGATATCAGATAACACATCCATTAATGCGCGTAGGGAAATTTAGGTTGTATATAATCTCAAAATTATCCGTCAGACTTAAGTGATACCATTTTACCAGACTGTTTCCGGAAAGAAGAAATTCGCTCATGCTCCGCTTCCCAGTTGCCTAGAATATATTTGAGTTTCACGGGGTTCATTTTAAATAACTTTGAACAATCATGAGAGGAGATTCACCTGACTAGGTATTTCTATTGTTATTTATGAGCACGCTGGATATTTCATTTGAGCTATATAAAATAATGTTGGAGAAAAGAAAGAAGATAATGCCTTAATGTCAAATGGTGCTATATTTTGTATTCTGATGAGCGTTATGTAAAGGATACCTCACTTCAGTTCACCTCTATGGCTAATCTCTGCCCTGACTTTGTATTCATTGCCACGCATATTCGCGTTCGTTAAGGTAGTTCGAGCGAAATATCATTTTACCTAGAAATCAATGAATTTGGTCTCATTTAAAAGACAAATATCTCACCCTTCTAATGACACCAAAAATTTAACTTCTTACCACATTACATTTGGAGTAATTTTCCAATAAATACCAGCCCTATCACATGGAAAATGATACGTGTATGCACTCCAGAGAGGCATTATTTCCAAAGGAGGAATTTATAACACTTAGATGTCTTAAAAAAACTTACAGCGTGTAGTTTGTATATTTTCTCAACTATTTTTGGAAAATTAATCATGTTGTCTCCGTAATAGGTTCTTCCGTATCACAAAAAAACTTCCGTTTTGAAGGAGTTTCAAACGCACCGCGCGAAAAAAATTAGTCAAGTTTAAGACTTAATTAGATATTTTAATTTAATTACTTACCATCTATGTCATATAAAACTATATTATTGCAAAATTAATAATGCATTATTTAATACATATGTCCTATAGCTGGTTAAATGCAAACATAGAATTCGAATATGGTCTCTATTATGACTAGGGAACTATCTCGCTCGGACTACCTAAAAAGCCGTGAAACATTACACTAACGCACGCAGCAGTTTTTTTATGAAGTGCGCAGCTTTCCTTCCTATATTTATTTATTATTTTGGTTAAATCAACGTTTTTGGGTTTAGGTAACAAGGATGGAGTCACCCTGCTTTAGCATCAGGGCTGGTTAGTGCCCCACTCGTTTGCGAGATCTTAGCCTTTCATGTAAATTTATAAGACTTTTTTCTGGTGTTTACTTTACTATTAATACTTTTACTTTCCATACAAAAATTCTTTAGAAAATAAATACATATCAAGTCCCTTCGAGCAAAACTTGCTCGTCAGTAGGTGCTTATGCACGATACATGTGATATCTTGATATATACAATAAGAAAAGAGAACGACACTATAAATGAAAACATAAACAAGATAGTTCAAATCCTGTTGGATCAAAAATCCACTTTTTACAAAGATTTCTTTGCTTTTTTTTCAAATCACTCACATCATCGACATGTGCTAGATTATCCTGTGCCAAATATTTAATAGTCTTGGCAACACAACACACAGTCTTCTTTCGCCATATGTATTATTAAATTTTGGCAGATCATAAATATTTTTCCTGAAATGTTTCATATTATGCTGGCATTGTCCATAGTTCCTATATTTCGCACTAAAATAATTGTTAACAATGAAAGTGTAGTCAAACAGAGTTTCTAATCGTAAGATATTTAATTTCTGGTAAATTTGAATAAATTGCAGTGCTATTACTTTTTTTCCACACTATCACTCATCTCCACTCCAGTAGTAGTCCCTCAATTGAGATTCATGGCGTAAAACAGCCCCAGAAATATTAATTAATGAAAAAATAGTAGGTCTTAATCCCAAAATGGATCAAGATGCGTGAAAAATCACGTTTTCCAAGAATTCTAGCCACCAGTTAACTACGGATAAAACCACACCAAGTGCAGGACTCGTTTCGTCTCCATTGAGTTGCCGCAGGATCAATGTAGTATTCTGAAATCAGTTCCCAAAGATAATCCAGGGCAATTAGACGGGCGTCTGGTGTGCCTTGAATGACAATTGGATGAAGGAAACTGCTCTGTTTCATGTATGGTCTGCCCCTCTTTGGACCCGCATCTTCATGCCTGAACCAACAAGCTAAATTACAGATTCGGATAAGTGCAAAATCTATGCACAATATGAAGATAGATTTCTCACTACCAAGAGGCTGCTATGCGCTATAGATAAAAGTTTAAAAAACAACCCTGACTAAATACTTATATAAATATATAGCACAGAAGCAACAAATTAGTTCAACCTTACAATAACAAAAAAATCGGCTTCGTGAAATGCGATGGAATTAATTCGAACACGAGCTCTTTGACGACTTTGGCTATGTTATAACATGGAACTACTGTATATCACGCCAGACCAATATCTAGAAAGTACTGCTATGGAGCATATATACTGGTGATAAATCAACGCCTCTCTCTACCGTGATCGGGTCTAGTTAATGATGCGGCGAGATTTTCTTTTCGTGAAAACGAAGTACGATGATGCAAAGGCGGATTCATCTGCATCAAACTTAATTTTTAAAAGTTTCATTTTTCAGAATGAAGTTACGGCCCAAAGTGACTCGTTTTCCAGTGATATTGCTTGAGAGCCACCTGATTCAACGACTACAACGGATGAAGGATATCTGAGTTTACAATTTACAAGTAAAAATCTTGAATAAAATTTGTCACATTTTCCACCCCGGCTTTAATTCATCGTATAAAATCAGTCCAGAGCATCAGGAGTGTTGGGTTAAAACTAAAAAATGTCGTTGAAAACTCCAAAAACATCTTCTATCTATTTGTAATAACTAAAAAGCTAAACGCCAGAACTAAGTAAACAGGCAATTTACATCCACCGAGTTTAAGGATGGATTGCAGAAAATACATTAAGTCCACAACTGCTTTTACACTTGTGTCCAATGCGACGAGTGTAAAAGATTGAAAACCGAATGCATAGTTTAGAGAATTTATTTTTCATTTTCACTCTTCAAACAAATACTGAGCCTAATACAGTCGTTTAATGGCAAATAATTCTTATCGGCTCTGATTTTTACTTTTTTATTCCACTCTTTGTTAACTAAAGGTTCAACACCATTCGTGAACTGCGGCACTAAATGGCAAGTTATATCTGACTAATTGACACTCTTCCGGTAAATTACAATATTGCATACGTTATCTGCTTTAAAAAGACAAAAAACACAAATAAAGAAAGGAAGAAGACAGTTTTCCAAAGGATGATTGCCAAGGGGTGGAAAAAATGACTCAAATGAAAAAGTAATATGCGAGTACTTCGAAATCAGAAAATTAAAGGAGCGATATTATAGAAGTGTATTTAGGATTATTCATTTTGTGTTTACTTACACTCGGGGATCGGCTTGGTGTGGTAGTTAGGGTAACGGCCAACCATACGGGCGGCCTAGGTTCAAACCCCTGCTGAGGAGTGTTTTTCTGAGAAAATCCGACTCCTACTTGAGTGGTTTGTGAAGGGCACTTCAAGTGCAGTACTCCGTCTGTCGGATGAGACGTTAAGCCGTGGTCCCCTGGGCGCCTTTCGTCAAGAGCAGGCTAATGCCGACGCCGGGTTTCTATCCACCTCACTACCCTTACCTGTCCCCTATGGCGCAAATAACCTTGGCTGTCGGTCGCCTCCCCAAAATGCAATCCAATTCTTTACTCATCATCGAACCATCATCGAATCATCGAATTATCATCGAATAAAAAGTAAAAATGTCTCAACATGAATATTCATTGAATAAACGAAGTCAAACAAAATAAAAGAGAATCATGTCCTAGAAATAAATCTTCCTCACTTAAGGGCCTCGTTGATTTCGTTTATATAGTATCATATGTTGCAATAGAAGAAATTGGGTGATACAGCCGCAAAATCACTCCTCGAGGCACGCTCACGTTAGAACAAATCTATGACTTTCACTGCACCCAACGGGGAGGCATCAGTTTCAAATGTGCACCCAAAAAATAGCAAGACATATCTCTCGCCGTTTACTCTGGAGAGGAAAAGAAAACACTGAAAGTGCTAATCAAAACGATGAAATCTGACGGTATATTTCACCGGACGTGGGTCGCACCCCCACCGAGGATTGTTGGTTCAAATTAGGCGGAGATAGCGAGAGTTGCCTCGGCGGGGGGAGTGCCTGGGACCGGCGGCGGAATGATTCGGCTCCCGGGCACTCTCCGCTCCACTGGCCAATCTGTTTGGACTCGGACATTTGCATAACCATCTGTTAGCTCCCCGGCCGTATTTCCGCGGAAAGCAGGATTGGGGTGCAATCGGAAGTTGGAGGGAGGAGTTGATGAGGGAAACGATAGGGGTTGGAGTAGAGGATTCTTCTTTAAAGGGTTAGGAATGAAGAGGATGTGGATGGTTGCGAAGGGGTGGGAGGGAGGAGATTTTTGCGGAAGTGAATGATGAAGGGATTGGTTTGGAAAGATTTTCGGCCGAGTAGAGGAGTTGGGTGAGGCAAAGCGCCCAAACCTCACAGGCCACCCCATTACTACTAATAGCCACGAATCCATCATTTCTTCTCCCAGTATTCATCACCAAACGCAGCCGATTTCCCTTCCCGACCACACTTGCTGACTTCACATCCCGGCTCTTGGCTTAACTGGATCCATTCCTCCTTCCTTCCCTTGTAAATATGTGTAATGAGCTCAGGTATAATGCCGAAGAAAGTCTGATTAGTTAGGTCTACTCATTGTTGAATTTGGTGCCTTGTGCCCTGTTTAAATTACTAGCTTTCTAACCAGCTAGGGTTAACTCTAACCTTAGTAAAAGTTCGCCGTTTAACGCAGGTTGGTGCTAACCGTAGTCAACTTTTAAACCACGCTGGAGTTACTCGGGTTGGCACTGGTTACCATAATTTTTAACGCGCGTAAACGCAGGTTAGTTATAATAATAGTTAAGTGTTCCAGTCCAAATGTAGCATTTACTTGAAGCGTACAATATATGACGAGAGTTTATCTTATCATATTCCGTATCCATGCGTCAGTGCCAAGTTGCTTGATGTATTCAAATGCACGAGTGAATGAGAAACCGTTTTTATGTTCGAAATTTACCTTAAAAGCGCAAGCGTGGACGGGACATGGGCAGAACTTGGAAGAAAAAGTTGTTCATTTCGCTGCATATATTGAGGCAAGGACTCAAAATGGAAATTATTTATAATTCTTGCATTTGACGATAACATCTTGAGTTGTTGCTATCTACCATGAAAGAGTGCATAAGGCATAATAACGTAATATTTTTGGGGTGTCTTAATGGTAAAGTGTAGCATAGTGACACGTCGTTCTATTAAGGAAATTTATTCTCTCAATTTTTTATCTTTCAATGCATGAAGTAATGTTTAGACATGAAATGATAAGTGTATAATAAAATACTAATGAATGAGAAGACAAACCGCGCGAAACATTTGCATATTCAATCCTTTTTATCGCCCATTCAAATTTCGTGAACATAGCCCACATTCCATAAAAAAAGAAAAGCGACTTTCCATGTTTGTTGGGCTGTGGGTTACATCACCTTCTTGACTCTCCACCAGAGGTCACCAGCATATTTACAAGGGTCAAAGAATACCGTGTGAACGCAAGTTAGTTAAGCCGTCATATCAACTATCATTCTAACACTAGCAATGTAAAGAGGGCATTAGGGAGATTAGACTTCTCTACATGATTGAATTTTGGATGGTAGAATATTTGGCGAGGGAACTTTTCCTAACAAAGTCATTGCAACGTCAAATATTTGAGCGGAAACGTAAGCCAAAACTAAAGTAAGCACATCGCTCCTAATAATTCTCCGTTCAAAGAGACGTGCGAATTCTGGATGGAAAGTGGTAGGTAGCATGTGGAGCATATCAAGGAATGAGTGCTTGTCTAAGGAAGCGAAAATCGCCGTGTTCGAAAGTTTACTCATCCCCACTTTGCTGTATGGTAGTGAAATATGGGTATGTCAGGATGGACATAGGAGTAGACTAAACGCCGTGGTTATGAGTTTTCTAAGTGTT
This sequence comes from Ceriagrion tenellum, assembly GCA_963169105.1. NCBI lineage: Eukaryota > Metazoa > Arthropoda > Insecta > Odonata > Coenagrionidae > Ceriagrion > Ceriagrion tenellum. Next base: position 134,399,170 of record OY720635.1, read on the forward strand.
TGCTGCAAAAGTAGGATGTTTAGGGTCAGGAATAAGTGGGTGATAAATGAATGTGGGTTAGATGCTCCAGTAATGGACATATATGAAAGGAGTGTGCTTCGTTGGTTTGGCCATGTTGAGAGGATGAATGAGAGTTGAATAACGAAGCTGATATATAAGAGTGAAATGAATGGTGTGAGAGGTAGAGGTAGGCCGAGAAAGTAGTGGTTGAATGTGGTTGAGGAAATTCTTAGGAGGAGGAATATTAGGAGTCTTAAAAACAGGACGTGTATGAAGCAGTGTATGGGGGTAAATGAAGCAAAAGAGTTTGCAAGGATAGGTCAGTATGGAGGAAATTATTGAAGTCGAGTTACATGTATGTACAAATATGTATTTATGAATGAAACTTTGCTGTACCTACCCCAGAAGGGAACGTCGTGATTGGTATGCATATATGTACTGCTTCCGGACGTAGGGTTCATGTGTTTGCCTTTTGATTCGAAAATATTTGGTCAGGTTCTTTCTCCAATACTGGTGTCCCGAAATTTTAAATTTGTAACCCACCTTTTGCTGTTTAACATTTGAGTCATTAACTTGTACTGAACCAATGTTACTTAGGACGTAATAGAAAATATGATCGAACTTATTTTTTTATTTGATACGAGTAAAGGCTGGGACACAATCAACGTGTACGTGTAACGTGAGCCGTTAACGGGAATACGCGAAAAGATGGCTGTAGGGAATTATAACGAGCGGACACAATCAACGTGTACGTGCACGCGAGTGATGGGCAACTTTCATCTCTTCCCGTGTCCCGTACACTGAAAACCAATCAGAATAGTCCTGAGAATCCGGGAATGGGAGCCATCTGTCGGCAGATACATCCAACTGTTGAAGATTGCTCTTGGCTAAGACAACTTATTTACTTCCACACTTGTTTACACCTGATCTCTTAGCTGCGCCTGCGTTAGTCAATTGTTACTCCGGGCCGCGTTAACGTCGATTGTGACCGCTGACTTAGGTTCCCCGTCTCCCGTTGTCCCGTTTACGTCTCGCGTCACACGTACACGTTGATTGTGTCCCAGCCTTAACAGTATGATCAAACTTCCTTCTAATAGGATCTACATGCAAAACAGGTTAAATGATTTATCCAGACAGTGACTGACTATTAGTCAAGCCCTTAAACAAAAAAAAATTGTAACGAACAAACAAAAATCACAGAATGGAAAAAAATCACACCGGTAACACGTGCATTTTGAGTAAATTAGTAATCGAGTATGGGTAAATAATTTAAAATTACTAATTTCAAAGTTAACCGTGCGTACGATGCCAAAAAGATGTAAATGTAATATTTTTATGTTTTAGTGATTTTATTGAGGATAATACTTATCTGAATGTATGAAAATAAGGCTGGTTATATTTTATTTATGTTTAAATGTATATATGTAAAGATGTAAATTGATGCTACTGGATACGATAACCCTGGAATCTGCTGATAAGCATAATGCTTAGCAGGACCATACCCAAGATATAACAAATACCTTGTAACCCATCCAAAGGGAACTAAAAAAAATAAAAAAAAACAAGCAATAACAATGAAGAGTGGAAATGGTAAGATTTATTAAGTATGAGTAGGTATAATAGCCATGCAAGGCCTGACATATGGCAGAGATATCGATTTTTTTACTCCAATTTGTCTACGCCCATGGTAAAATTAATGTCTAGCACTCAATCGTGAGTAAAGAAAATGGAGGATATATTTTACGGATTGGTAGGATAATACGGGCTTAAATTTTCCACTTAATTGTGTACATTTCATTGAATTTGTTAAGGATAATATTTAATTTTAAGAACTGAAGCTAGGAAAATAAGAGGCAAATCATTCATGCACAATGTAAAGACCTGACATCATGGTAATACGGAGGGATGAGAAAAATACATTCCGTTCAGAAAGGAGAATAGGAGCATTGGTTTAAGTAGTTAAACATCATTTTATTATCCCCCCTCTTCTGATAATCGAAGAGGAATTTTCCAAGCAAAGGACCTAACAAGATTAATTTAAAGCAAGGGCAATAAAAAAATAGTGTCAGTTTTTAAAGTCAAGGCCATTTCTACCCAAGTTTGGCGACAATAAGATTTAAATGGCAATATTTGATGGGATAGAGGAAGGAGACAGCATTGGAGGTAGGAAGATAAGAAGTATAAGATTCGCAGATGACATGGTAATATTAGCAGATGATATGCAATCACTTCAAAGGTTGATAAAGGTTTTGGAAGAAGGGATGAAGGAATATGGGATGAAGACAAAAGTAGGAAACACAAAGGTGATGCCAGAAAACTGTGAAAATTATACGAGTGTGAAAATAAATGAAGGTGTAATAGGAAAAGTGAAAAGCTACCGGTACCTAGGAACGATGGTGACAGACGACTGGAGAAGTATTGCAGAAATAAAAGCAAGGATAGCAATGGCAAATGAGGCCTTCAGCCAGAAGAAAAACTTGCTATGCAATAAAAGTCTGGATCTGGAGCTGAGAAAGAGACTAGCTAAATGCTATTCATGGAGCGTTTTCATGTATGGATGTGAAGCGTGGACATTGGGTAAGAGGAAAAGGAATAGAATAGAAGCTTATGAAATGTGGGTGTGGAGAAGGATGGGAAAAGTAAGATGGGTAGATAAGATGAGAAATGAAGAGGTTTTGAGCAAAGTAAAAGAAGGAAGATCGCTCCTAAAGGAAATAAGGAAAAGGAAAGGAAACTGGCTGGGCCATGTGACGAGAGGGAAAAGTATTATAACTGTGGCACTTGAAGGTTCAATTGAAGGAAAGAAAAAGAGAGGAAGGAGAAGAATTAAATTGGTGGATCAGGTTAAGAACATCAGCTATGATGAAACAAAGAAGGAAGCTCGGGTCAGAAGCGGATGGAGACGACAGTGGTGTACGGGACCTGTCAGCAGACAGAACACCAAATGATGATGATTTGCGTAAATGTTACATGAATGTAAGCCGAAGTTAAAGTTGACTCATGATAAACGTCAACATAGTTTACGGAAGAATAAGTCGATCATTTTTCAAAACAAAGGACACAGGCACAGGGAGACAGCTCTTCAATTCCACGACGGAAGCGTAATTAAGGAAGAGGAAACTCCACGGTTTTCCTATTTGAAAATCTTGCTTCCAATCAAGCACTCACAAGGTTATGCCATCTCTGCATTGGAATGCTAAGAGAATTCAAACGATTGACTTCCACTGTTACGAAGCAGCCATAGCGATTCCAGCCTCAATGGTACACGGAGTTACACAATGGAAGAGAAGAACCGCTGCGGTTTGAGACAGAATGCGTTTCTGTGTCGTGACGACTCCCCCTTAGAGGTAATATGATTCCAGTGCTGAAGTTGTCCCCGAATTCCGGAAGAAACTCCAGCATGCCTGAAGTTGCCCAGCGGATAATTAAGTAACTCTGACAATGATGGACTGGAAAATGAGTCGCTAGATTTTTTTACATTTTATCACTTGTTAAACATATGCTACGAGTTTGTGTTGATATGATGAATTGCCACATGAGTTGTTAGAGGTATTTCACATTATAACTGTACTTAGTATAACAAACTAGCCTTAAGTTAAACCGAAATTTCCGCGTAATCTACATCAACATACTACCCCTCGACCCGCAACATGGGCGTGCGGCAGGGGGTGGTAGGTCATCAGCCGTGTAAAGATGAAAAATTTTTGGAGGTGAAATGGTGGCATGTATGTACTATGGGAGTGTATTTAGAGGAGCTCAATTTTTATTGTGGTCCCTAATTGTGCGCGGAAAGAACGAATTTTTGTACCCATCTGTTCCACAGAGTATCTCTCTTATTTCATCGCATCTGTCAAACCTAGAAATGTAGTGAGGCATCATGATAATATTCTCTGTGTCGCTCTGAAGCACACCAGTTCTGAGTATCACAAGCAGCCTAAGCCTAGCGTGCAGCCTCCGAGTCTATAAGGGCTTCCACCTTAATCCCTCTGATAGTTGTGTAACACTATATGTTCGTTAGTAGCAGTTTTTAACGAAGCGTGCTGCTTTTCTTTGTATTTTCTTAATTTTTTTGGTCAAAGCTATATGACCAGGGTCCCAAATGCTCGCGGCGCATTCAATGTGTGGCCAAACCAAAGCGAAGTAGCATCTCTCTTTTACTTTTTTATCCGAGGACCTTCCTATTATACGCTTAACACAACATAGTTTCCTTAATGCTGTGCAACATATGTTTTGTATGTGTGTTCCTCACGATATATCTGAAGTTAAGGTAATCACGATACTTAGATGATTTGTTACTTGACGTTTCGACTCTTTCAACCAATACTTATGCTCCACTTGAACGATGTGAATAAAAATAAGTTATACACCATAGTCTTATTCTAGAATATACCTCTCTCCTGCTTCAGAACTGAAAGTAAATTGAAGACATGTTACCACAAAAAGGTGCTTTTGAAGTTGCTGGGTACGATTTAATTTCCCAGCCTAGTTTACCTAGGAATAAGATGCTCATTTCATCTTTCCTTCACACTTCACGAGGGCCACGAGCATGAAAATATTCAAGGAGCTTTATTATGAAGACGTATTTGTGGTGGAGAAACAAATATGACAAAAGAGAAGAGGGTTGCGACTTTACTTTCCTTTTCCTTCACGCTAAAGCTGACAAAGTATCATTTACTTGAAGCGGTGGAATGAAAAACTAACTCATTTGAGGGGCACTCTTCACTTCCACAAGATGATGGGTATTTGGCCACTAGTAAATGGTTTAACGCAAGTTGCACGAAAGCTTCATGGAACCTATAACCTTCTGAACTTTGATAGCCAAACGAAACAGCTCAAAACCACAATAAGTTTATTATTGTTCGGCTAAATTTTGCGGCCATTTTTCAGTTTCCGTGCCAAGCATTCTCTGTATTTTGATAGATAGTATTGGAGCTAACTTTGTTTGTCGGCTGGGGCTTATGTTAGGGAAATTAGTTTAATACTGCCGTCTAATGTTTTAAAACGGATACAGTTTTACCTATCTTACAATATTTAACCAACTATGCCTCATTCTAAGTTTTATCACCGAAGTTTGGATTTGAACTTGGATAAATTGCCTATAGTTGCATATTGCATAAATTGCCTATACAGGAAATGTATAAGCAGTTGTTATCACTATTTTACCATCAGATAATTTTAATTTGGCCGACTTAATGTTAAGGCACTGACAAAAAAGCGAATTTTCATCTTAAACAAAGTCGTACTAACGAAGGCAGGTACATTTTTTTGCGGCATTGCCACCCCTGATGCAACGTATGGGTATGAAAGATCGCGATAAAGCATAGCAATCTCGAAGTCTCGTCTTCTGATTCACAGGCTCTGACCCAACCCCAACTAACCTTCTCCTATCGACCACTCGCTTGTTCACACGCTGCAGCTGAGGGGGGAAGCTCTAGTCGCAATCAAGAGAGATTAGTTTGTATTTCATTCTTTCTTTATTTACGACCACTGCGACCGAGCAACCCTAGTTGTTTTTATCTTCTGCTGTCCGAGGATTACCCCCTGCAACACACCTTAACCCTCTCTTCTTCGTATCTGCCTCTCCCTCTTTCTCCCTCTAACCCTTCGTATTCCCATCCCCTCCACAACATCCGTCGTTCATTTCCCGCCTCATTCCCCTGTCTCCTCGTAAAAACCTTTCCCCTCTTGCTTCCCATTTTCGATATCCTCTCTCCCCTCATTCAACCTTTCTTATCGCACCCTCACTCTGTCCTTTCTCTTCTTCGCCCTTCCGCCCTTCCTCACACCAAATCCACTTCAGCGGTTTACCCCCTTTTCCGGGACACAACGTCTCGAGCCATACCTCCGCCGCCGTCCGATCACCCGTGCTCTCTCCCATCCAGCCTCATCTTGCCAGACCGACCCTCACTCATTCGATGAATGCTTCAGCAGTCACCCGTTCGAACGGCTAGTCCCGGCTAACCCCCCCCCCTTTTTCTCGCTCTGGACCGCCCCGCAAGACCCTATGGCCTTCTCCCCGCGTTTACGAGAGGATTTCTGGAACATCCTCCACCCTCAGGTGCCCCACTTCAAATATGGGTACTACATACATACGTGGAGGGATCGGCACATATATGTACGCATGTGAACATGGATTCCCAACCCTTTCTTCCGGCAATGTTTCGAACGCCCCCAACCCCGCTGCGTTCTACTCGGGTTAGTACCGTGGTCGCCCGAGCGGAGCCACCGTCTGCGGGAGAGGTGGTCTATGGGAAATCACTCCAATCACCTTCCGTCTCCCCCTATGCGTTCGATCCCTTCCCACGCCATTCGCCACAATTTCACTCCCATCCCCCCCTTTCTTTTCAGCCTTCATCCACCGCCCTCCCTACTCCCCCAACCAACGCTGTTTTTCATTGCGACCACTCTCTTGGGGCAAACAACCGTCCCTGGGGAACTATGGCGCCCGAGGGACGACGATGTGGAGACGAGGGATGTCTCTTCTGGGACGAGTATTTCTCCACTCACCGCTAAAAGAGCAAAAGATGTAAACCCGAGCAATCGCACTGCTGATTTCTCGGGTGCCGATTGCTGTGCCAAATACTTCAACCACGGCGAGAAAAGAACTTGCTGAATAGACCATTTTCTACGACGAAGTGCGTTCAAAAAAGAAGGAAAACTACGGGTTGGAAGAAAAACACTTCGGCGTTGTCCTTGTTTAGAATTGGTAAATACGAATCCGAAACCATGCACTGAATAAAAAAGAATAGTGTCGTAAATCAACTCACTGTGCAAGATGAAAGTTATTAGAAATTTAATCCTCGTCGTTAAGAAAAATAGAAATGTTAAATTATTTAATTCAGGGATCAAAATTTGGAAATAAAACCATTCTCATCAACATTTTTTACTAAACGCCTGTCAATACCACAGTGTATTTTTCCGTCAGATTTTTAGCAGTCATTATTTATTATATCTTATAAGTTAATCCATTACCCAATAAATTATCATATTTTGAACGCATTAAGCAAAGTGCACAGTTTTGACTGAAGATTACTTTTAGCTGTGTTGAATTTAACCGTGCTTTAGCACCGAGGGACGAGAAGGGTGGTTCTTTTCTTTTAAATTCCAACTCAATGCATGGTATTTTATCTGTTGGGTTGCAAATCGGTTTGAATGCAAATCGGTTCGAATGCCAAAAGATAAAGATGGCCAGAGGCATAGAGAAATAGTAGTACCTAACCTCTCACGACTCTCACTCAAGACAATTCGGATATTTTTAAACCAACCCCATTAAAAATAAAACTGGCCCGACACTTAACCTTCAGAATAAATCTGAAATAAATTGAAAACATAGCAGGTTAAAGGTACGCAGAAGAAAATACTAGCGTTATGTCAAAGTTAGCCGGAATTTACACTAGATTCTCTAGGATTGGGAAAAGTTTTAGCAACGGTTCTATAACGGAATTGTGACAAATATCCATTTAACATATTTAATCGCCATCACATAGGAAATTAAAAGGGAGGAAAGGAAAATCGCAATCGCATAGGAAGTTAAAAAATAACTAATGAGGGCAAACGAGCCATGTTTTTGTGTAGCGGAGAAACTGAAATATCCTAGTTCTTTTTAAAAATGTATATGGCTCCTGGTTTCCGCTAAGCCCCATTTAAAGACTGTTAAGGGTCACTCGAAGAATTCTTAGAGGACTACGAAGAATATAACGATGAGTGGTCATCTTAAAATGCACTCGACCATTTGGTTTCGTTTCGAGTAGATGGATCCTCAACTGACCCTTAGGCCTTCAAAAAGAAATTCTTCTGATTATAGCTATACCCAGAATGCAACCGGATGGAAAATGGAGGCCCCAAAGCTTTCGGAATAACATATTCCATTGAGAATTGCAGGATCTTATACCTTAGAGAGGCAATCCGTACGGAAGGCTGCATGCTCAAAAGGATTCCTCTTTTTCGTGTATCATCGCAACATGCTTTCAAAAGGCCGCCTATTTCTTTTTATGGATGTATCTTGGAAATATAACGTCGCTCAGAGGATTTTTTAAATGCTTTTCCTTCTGTATCCATACAATTATATTTTTTAAATATTAAAGCACTCTTTTTCTGGACGAAATGGGAAAAATTGGCGAGGAAAAAATAGCCTGCAATTGTTTTAGCGATGTTATCATTATTAAACTCGGCTTCCAGGCATTGAATAAATGGATTTCCCAAATTGAAGAGAGGAAGTCTAGAAATATTTACAGCATATGAAAAGAATTTAGATCCTCTGCTCGGACAAGGGACATGAAAATTTGAACACGTCAAAATACCTTAAGGTGATCTGAAGTACATGTGGAAATCTTGACAGTGAAAATATATGCATAGCTCCAATTACACCATTTTCATATTTTCCAGCCCATTAAAATTCAGTGCAATGACACTATCTCTGTGAGTGAATCGTACGGATGTCAGATAAGTCCTATGCTACCTGAATCAGATGTATATCCACATAGCTATAATTTAGATCCTTAAAGTTTGTGTAGTCGCGCCTGATAAGTAATGCTATGTGATCGAACTGCCCTCACACGATAAAACATTTCCATAAAACCTAATATTATAAAACGCAATAGGGAATACAACTAACGGTTTTTTGTATAAGACAGAATTTTATAGCTGGAAATTTTCGTAAATATCTTGTACAAAGTCCCTCTTATTGAATTAGTATATGTTATTATATATTCTACCTTATTCTGAAATAGACACCCGCCCCTGTCGCCCTCACATTTCTGGCTCTAGAAAAGGTTTATTTTAATTAAAATTGTATGAATACACATAGAATTCTCTATTGATATAATACTAAGAAGTAATTCTATGTGTAAAGGGCTACAACGCAGTAAAATTCAATTTGGACGAATCAGCAGCCGATTTTCTAGTGATACACTAATGCTTTATCGTAGGATAATACACTCATTTACATCCATCTCCTTCAGTTTAAAACAAACGTTTGCGACCCCTTGCCCATTACTGCGCAAGTACTCATAAAGGAATTTATTAAACATTGATTGAGAAATATGAATATATACCGTACGCAGGGCCAAATGACTTATTAACGTGCATTTAAAAGCGTGCACCATTAGGATCATTCTAATACTCTATCGCCATAAAAAGAATCTCACGATAATACAAAAAATGGAAAGGCATTACGTCTAATGAGGAAAGGTCTTTTTACATTTTGGTTTTACTAAACGCGTGTTTTCTGAGCATTTCCTGCTGGGACAAAATGGCTAAAAGCCTTGTGCGTAAGAAAAAATTTATAATAATGTTTTAAATAAAATTTGAAAATGAGTACACTGATATTACTGCTGAAGGATACCGTTTGGGCGACACTGGTCGTTACAAACGAGGAAGTACCTGAGGAGAGACTTATATGTCAGTTTTAGTAGACTGGGCAGTAATAGAAAAGGCCATTTCAAGGTAAATACGGAAAATAGTTAGTATGTGTATATACAACTTTGCCTCATTGATTACATTTTTATTATAATTTTTGTTTAACAAACATAATTACCAAAATAATCTCTATTTATTTCTCCAATAAAGATTACTGTTAACATTTTAACTTAGATGAAATATCTTTTAATAACAGCACCAACGTTTAAAGCAATCAATATGTGCCAAACTATTTTCCTTCAAACTATCTTTGGCCTTGAGAAAGAGTATTTGATCGTTATTTACTGTCGGCAACGTGTATGAAGTTGGATGGATGAATTGACTGCTGCGCTTGTAAACCCTTTAGAGAAGAACGTATGCTAGGAAGGATACAGACGGCATAGGGAACGTAGAGATAAAATTTCAACTGTAAATTAAATTAAAAATAGATTTAATCCCGCCAAAACTTCATCATATCTTCCTTGCAGACGTAATTCCATTAAACTGAAGTGAATGAAAAACTCTTGCCTTGCTACTCTCACCTCTTGCCAATTCTTAAGCTAGATATGTGGAAAAACGATGTTTAATTAATTAGCTCCTCATAAATAAAATATAGTTTCAAAAATACTTTGTAAATTTTCAAATCAGTAGTTATTTGAGTCCTGATATATTAGTAATAATGTAAGGCACTAATTGGAACTAATGGTACTGTCCATCGAATTCGTATTCAAATTTCTTCATTTTATTCTCCATTAAGCGTCTCGAACTATCAAAATGAAAGATGGAAAAACTGGCAGAAATCATTCTGGTAAGGGGAAAAATCTTTTGTTCATACTACAAAGCGAGATACAGAAGTTACCCGTTGAATAATCCAACCCTGGTCACAGGTATACGGGTTGTTGGCTTCAACGAGTTGATGAAAGTGTCTTTCATTACTCGCGGAAATATTTGCTTTCAGATTGCAACTGGTTGTTGAGATATCTTTGTTCTGAAACACTGCCTCAAGTCATTGTATTCCTCCGAAAATCTTGAAAAATGTGGCATAAATGTTGTCATATATATACAATATATTCATTGGCACTCTAAAAAAATAGAGCGTCATGGATAAGAGTTAATAATTCATCGTCGTTGGACTAGGAGTTTTACATCAGATGCGGGAAATGAATTTTTAAAATCTATCCCACAAAAGCATAATTGGCCGTAGAGCGAACTATATCCAAATTTTGAAGTTAGAGAAGAATTATGCTCTCCAGGTAAGCCCGGAATTAATGTAGTTTAAAATGTATTCTAGCCACAGTCAATCCAAAAGTAGTTAAAAAGCCTGAGGTTCTACAGTGATCGCCTTATTTCTGGAGATGAATCCTAAATTGAGACAATAGCCACTCAGCAGTTATTCGGCGTGGTTGGTGGCAGGAGATGAGTAGATACTTTTTCGAATCCGTGGCGGAAGTAGGATATCCAGCCAAAGTGAGAAACAGAATTACTGAGTAATGGAAAATATGGGAAAACCTCTCCAAGAGACGTCATCATGGGTAAACGAACTTTGCAACGAAAAACTTCGGCAGAAAGGTAATCTACAAGTTTTTTTTACGGAGAGGAAATGTTCACATTTTTTCTATATTACGCTTCTTTTCAAAGAAGAAGAAAGCTTCCTCACTATATTGAGTCGAAAACGAAAGAAGTATTGAAATAGATATTCAATAAAAGCGATCGGCACTGGAAAGGTTTCGCCCGAAGACTAGGTAGAGTGAAGCACCGGAAAACAATTATTATTTTTTCCCCAAACGGAAAAGGCTCGAATAGCTTTTATGCCGATGGGTTTCCATAAAAATATGATTAAAAGTGCTTCCAAAGGATATTCAATTGATAGCGGAAGAATGGTATATCGAAAGGTAATGTTTTGAAGTTCCAAAATTTCATTGGAATTCACAAAACGAAGCACAAATGCTATTCAGGAGGTGTCCTTTGCCGGTCTTCTCTGCAATTGGTAGCAGAATTCTTTCCCTTTCAGGAATGTTTCATTTCTTATGTATTATTTGTCTTGCTTCACTCATTGCCTACACTGAAATAGTATTTATTTGATTTTGAAGGAAGAACTCAAAATGTATCAAATGAAGTTTTCTTGAAATAACAGTGCACGCAATCTTACCCACCAGATCAAGTGGTGGTGATACAGTTTTAGAACGATTCTTTACCATTTAAAACGATGCCTATAATCTGCACTAGAGAATGATAATACACCGATCACCACTTGTCTGGAGGTCGGATTAGATAAATAGGGAGGCGAGCGACGGCTAAGGTCATTTGCGCCACAGGGGACAGGTAAGGGAGGAAGGGTTGATAAGAAACCCGACGTCGGCATTAGCCTGCCCTTAACGAAAGTCGCCAAGGGGACCACGGGTTAACGTCTCATCTGACAGACTGTACTTGAAGTGTCCTCCACTCAAGTAGGGATTGGGTTTCCTCTGAATAACTTCCTCCTCTGCAGGGATTTGAACCCTGGCCGTCCGCGTGGTTAGCCAGTACTCTAGCCACCACATCAACCTGATCCCCCTGTCTGGTAGTCGTTAGTAAAAAAGTCTTGAAGAGGAAGGGGAGTTATCAACAAACTGTTGGGTATAGACAATCAATTGCAATTTTTTTAATACCGATACTCAAATTCTTTGAGTCATTTTTAGTATATGTTAAGGAAAATAAAAAACAAATAAATAACATATTTCCGACAAACACAGCTTAATTGAACCATTGATCAATTCTGAAAATATACAAAAAACTTAACAATAAAACAAAAGCATATTTGTAAAAAAACGAGATAATTTTATTTTTTATAGATCAAACTTTCGCAACACGAACGTAAACAGCTTTAAAGAGCAAAATATCTAGGAATTTTCTATTAAGAATGTGTTATGAAAGTCGTATGTTGTTTCATATATATTTGTATACCTTTCATAAGCGATAAAACGGAAAATAACTGCGAATAGAAGTAACCTAAAAAAATACTGGGTTGTATTCTGATGTAATCTACCGAAGTTTTACAGTGTATTTAACATCCGATAGGGGATTTCATTTATATAAAGGCATCTGTTTTTTGTGTGAAAGGAAAAGGTAGATGAAGATTGCAAATACAAAAAATGGTATAACCATGGCTATTCGAGAGTGCCGAGTATGATGATACTTTTTCATTCCCGATTTCAGTGATGTTCAACGTATAATTCGATAAAAGTGTTTATTTCCTCTCGAATAACATATTTTTAGTTATGAATCCAAATAGTTCACGGAATATTTATAACTTTATTTCAACGCTGTACTTTGAGATCTTCAACAACTACAAAAAAAATGTAAAAAAAAACCATTGAGTTTGGTTTGGGTGCTATTGAGTCACTTTATCTAACTACCCAAGAGCAATTGAATTTGTGATGACAATAAATAGCATATGCCTAAGAGCATGTTTGCTCTTAAGTGACAAAAAAACTTCATTGGATAAAATATTATTATTAAGAGTTTGCTCTTGTATCAAATGCATTTAAATGGAATTTACTTGCATCAGATACAATATTTTGAACTTTATGTGATATGATTGCTTTCAATTTAAGCCTCCAAGAGGATGAACTAATGAGCCTTTTATCTTAACAATAATGCATATGTTATTTAACTTTATTTTATTGCTCCATAATGTCTTAAAAATAAAAGTACAAGGAACACGAAGATCACTCTCATGGATCAAATAACCCAACTTTAAAATCACAAAATCTTTTCTTTGTTTGCCTGTAGAAGACACCTTGAAGAATTTTCATGGACTAAAAAAGCATAATGCCTTACTTACCTTTTAATCATTTACAATTCATTGTCATGCATAAAACCACACCGGCTTGCAAACTATCAGTGCCCATTTTCTAACGAGGAAAACGAGAAATGCCTAAGCATAACACTTTTCTCTCACTTACGGAAGTATGATCAAAGTGCCAGCAACGATGATGCTTAGGAAAAATACGCCTAAGCAACTTTTTATATTTTTCAGCGACCAATATTTAAGTATTTCTTCTTACATGGAGATAACTTTAGCGTGAACGAAAAGCAATAGCGCGTTTCTCCCCAATTCAATAGCCTAAAACTTTGGCAACGACTAATATTTGCTCTGATTTGTTAACGAACGAAAAATATTGCGAAATGATAAATGTTTGACTTTTCCAGAGATATAAGGCAATAAGTCTTTCATCTACAAAATAATCATTTCAAAATCATCAAACATTCATCAATTAGAAAAGCTCGAGTAATACGGCCAATATTCTTAAACAACGTTGGAAAATCATTGTTTACGAGCACGCTGAATGAACGATTACGCTTAGATGCTATTGCCGACTATAGAATAGTTTGCATGTTTATTTCATTTCACATTTTACATTGCCTATATATTTACTTGTTCTATCATATTTACAAAAAGGGACCCTGGAATGAAATGTTTTCCGACATTAAAAAAAATTTATTCATGCTCAATTTAATAATTTTTACTCAAGATTGAAACTTTCACTAACTGATGGATAAAAGCATGAAAAATTAAATTATAGCAATCGATTTTCTTCCTCCCAATGTATTTACTAATAAATAATGTTTTAAATGCGGAAATTCTCGATTTTTCTCAAATTTCAGTAATAGAATAATTCCTCGGCAATCTTTGAACGAAATAATTCGCCCGGGCTTTTTTTGCTCTTCTGCACTATGAATGCAAATGGGGTGGTGATTACGTGTTCGTTACTCTCCTTCTCAAAACGTACCGAACCGATTGACCTGAAATTTTTCATGAAACCAGCGTATAACAACACTTGAGCTATACGCTTTTGAACAAAATTTTCCAGTGCCTCATGGACCCCAGGACCCAAAAAATAGCCCCTATAAAACTTTTGAATTAGTGCAGGGGTTACCAATTCTTCTTTTTAAAATAATTTACATTTAGAAATGGGAGAGAAATCATTAATATCGACTGGTTGAATAAATGCAAAAATCAATACATGCAATAGTTTATGCTGCTTGTTTCGCATATACATAAGAATAAATTTTTCATGCCAAACTCCTTTATGGTTCTCCAATCTCTTGGCAACCTGAACAAGGGTTATGAACGGGAATTTTCGCTCTGGCCTTTTATGGATCACATAAATTTAAATAATCACAGTCATCAAATATCAATGAGATTTCGGTTGAGGTATATTGTATCTTATCCTCTCTATCTGCCCTAAACGGCTTTCACATAGCATTCCAAACAAGCACGTGGCACAGATTCTTATAATTAGATACGACTACGTATGCTTAGCATATTGCTAGCGCGCTGGTATGCCTTGTATATCGCTAACTACGTAGAAATTAGCACACTGCTACAGTCTCAGGATACTATGCCTATTAAACCTGTTCAGTTCTGAGCTCAGTAAGGATGATAGGGTTACCAATAGGCTCTAAGTCCCTAAATACTGCTTTAATTCAAGCCTCCGAATGAATGAACTAGTGAGCCCTTTATCTTGACAATTTGCGAGACGTTGCACGACAGTTATCTAAACCAATATACGTAAAATGTGTGCTTTCCAATCCGACTCCACGCTTGTAAAACAGATCCAATAAAAATGATATGTATACATCATCTTTACCGTTTGCACGCGTAATTTCTTTTAAACATTCCTTTTAAATTAATAACCGCACAAAATTAGCAGTTATTAATTATACTTACTGTTTCATAACTGAAAAATTTAATTAATACAGCTTAAAACGAAATTTTGCTTCAGAAACTTGTAGATTTGAATTTCTCAGCAAGCTCCTTGAATTGGTTTTACTCATACCTGACAGGCCGCATGCAGGCTTTTAAAGATGATGACGGTTCAATATCCACCTGGAAACCAATATCCACCGGGTTACCTCAGGGCTCAGTGCTGTCACCACTATTGTTCTCTATTTTTTAAAGAGAAATACCCAAGTGCCTTAGACATTGTCACTACCCCCTTTATGAATATATACAAATTTACCTCTTCCTTACTGCACGAGACAATCAGGAAGGTGAACGAAGATATCAATAGCATTTTCACTTGGGCTTAAAATAATTATATCTTTATAAACCCTACTAAACTAAAGCAATCATTATTGTGAGTAACAAATTCATTAAAGATTTAAGTGGAAATATCCCCAAAATAACCGTTCAACACTTGAAGATAGAGTACTTTAAATCGGTATTAGATTTGGGTGTAAAAATTGATTAAACTCTTTCTTGGAATGAACACAAAATGGATATTTGTAACAAAACATTCAAAACTCTGGCTCAACTTAAAAAACATCGGTACAGCCTGCTCATCGGAATTCGTCTGAAATTTTTCATTACGCGTATACATCCATACTTTGATTACTGCTGTGCAGTATATAATGACTTTAGCGAGAAACTTAACCATAGGCTGCAGAGCCATGAATGCGTGTGTAAGGTTTATCTACGATATACCTTAATATCAGCGTACATTATGAAAAAGCAAAACTGCTCAAAACTAAGACAAGAAGAACATACTTTATTTCAAACCTGACCCGTAAAATAATTATCACGAAAACACTTAAATATCTTTAAACACGATTTAAATTTTCAGGAGAAATCAAACAAAAAGTTACCCGCTTCCCACTTGTCAACCTGCACTTACCACAACACCGAACTGCTACTTTTTGTAACTGATTTCTGGTACAGGCAACCCGTATTTGGAACACATTACCTTTTGAAATTAGGCTCGCCCCTAACGGCAGATTCAGTGAAAAATTGTACTTTACCTTTTAAGTAATAAGAACTGTTGAAAAGAATAATATAAAGTGTACGATAAAATACCTAAAAATTTTTCAAATTCAATAATCCATCAGTAAAAATATGCTTACTGGGGTGGAGGTTGGTGCGATGGAGGTAGGTGACGAGGATTGTTATTTTTGGTACCCCAGCCAACCTTCCACCTCAGGCGAGTTCCAAAGTGCATTGGTATGCACATGCGTACTGGTTATATATATTGCCCGATATTATTATTTATTTCTCTGTTTCTCTATAATGTAGCACCCGTGAAACTATGATTTTTTCCTTTTTTGCCATTCTGTTGCTTTTATTCGATAGATTATCCACAGTGCTAATGTTCTCAAATTTTGTAATTTTTTTCTGTAATTTACGCAAAAGTAACTGGGAGAGTGTGTTTATTTCTGAATATGTAATTATATTGAACCTAGAGTCCGAAGGACTAGGTTCTTTAAATAAACTCTATTTTACTCTACTCTAAAAGCCCTTAATGGGCAATTTCCACATTGTAAAAGACTTAATATTATAAATGGGAAAATAGGTTCTCTGTGGTACCTGTAGACATAAGTACTATAATATTTATTAATTTTATCCCTACCGTTGAGAATCAGCTGTTCTTTTAGAATTAACTAATATAATAATAAAAATCTATACACAGCCTAAAAAACCACTGTTAACCCGTGCTTTGACCTGAAGTAAATGCTTTTATAATTCAAGTGTTGAGATTTGAACTATAGATGCAGAATGAAAGAAGAGTGGCATATGGATGTCTCTTATGCTGCAACCGATTTCGTATTAGTCACGTTTCGTTAGCTTTCCTTCCGTTAGGCTTGCTATGAAATCAAAAGCAGAGGGAAAAATATAATTCATAACGACTTTTTTGTGATGAAATTCATCAAGTAAAGCATGATTAATGAGTTGTCACCATGAGGCGGAGAAATAGGGTAAAGAAAATCAGACAATATTTGAAACAGAAAATACTCTAGAAAAGCACTTAGTAATTTCTTTTAAGATGAATACCTAAATAGAAAACTTAGATGAAGGGAAGATACCACTGTCAAGTATTTTGAACTCTATCGGGTAAAAAAAACTAAACACACCTTAGGTTCACTCAGGAAAAACGGCACTTAATCACTATATGGGGATATAGTTATGTGGTAAAGATGCCAGCAAAGTATTGAGTATGTGATTGATAGAAAGTTCTGAACTTGAAATCGCGAACTTAAGTAGGGGAGCAAAGAAAAATACCCAAGTGTCATTAAACCCGACCTTAAAAATTGGGAGATACCTTCATAGCGGGCATTCTTCCTGAAATTCTTTTCTTCATTAAGGAAGCATTATGGGTTCTTAATTAAATTTTGATGGGGCTCTTTTGGCGTAGGAGGGAGAGAACTGTACGCCTGATCTTTTTCTCATCGATGCCAAGAAGTTGTTCATCAAAGCATTTGAGGCATGAAAACCTTAGGCTATTAACAGAAGAGAGTTCTAAGTAACTGATGGAAAAAAACTGATAAATATCACACTGAAACTCTATATTAAGATATTATAGCACTAAAAACGTTAAGCTGTTCCTGAGATAGCGAAAGCAACGCCGAAAATAAATTCACACAGGAATAATACATTATTGATACCTTCATAGAAATATTCGAGAAAAAACAATGTTTATGTACATTCCATTTCATTGCAGTCAGCTGTTTTCGGCGCAAAAATGGTCCTAGACAACGCAAGCAAAAGAAGAAGAGAGATAAAAGACCAGATAACAAGACGGGAATAATTGAAACGGAGTGGGGGAAGACACGGAGAGAGAGAGAGAGGGCTTCGTAGCGAGCGAAGCCGTGAATGGCTCAATTTGTGAGGCGGGTGAACGTTCAGAGATGGCGTGCGCGGCATCTGCCTCTCTGGCTTACCTCACTCGCTTCCCCCCACCGCGGGCGGGAATTTGAACGTGGCGAGAATGGGGAATAAGAAGAGGGCGGGGAGATGCGAAAACAGGGCTCGGTGAGGCAAACCGGGAATGGAAATGCAGGTAGTAAAAGAGAGAGAGATATATAAAGATAAGGCGTAATTAAAGCCAAGCGCAATAGTAGAAATGGTCAAAATGACAGTCCTCATCGGAGTGAATATCTTTTAAAAGAGCTAGGAACTAAATTATGAGTGACAGAAAATTCAAAATGAAAAATAATATTATAAGCTTGGAATAAATGAAATAGATCGCGGAAGGAGTTGCAGAAATGCAGCCTCGGCAAGAAGATACGGCGTAAATTTGATAAATTTGAAGAATAATGAACTCCTAGCCGACAAATAACATAATAGTTGCGATGGATCAGTTCTAGGATACTTTGACCCTGACTAGGTAATGTAGATTTTTGAACCTGTGCTAAATATCCTGACACCATTATTAGCTACTAACCTCACATGCAATTTCCGGAAATTTGCAATTTGATATATCTCTTGCATGAATCAGTACCTCGTGGAACTGTATATCTGTCGCAGTAATAATATCTGTCGAAAAAGAATGGCTTTCCCCGGAATAATTATAGCATCAAAGAAAACAAAAAATGTAACGTAGATTCAATTAAATACTTAGGCGTCACCATCACTGAAGACATGTCATGGGGGAAACACATCAGGGAAATAACTAGTGTAGCAAACCGTAGATTAGGATTCGTAAAAAGGGTTCTAGGCAAATGTGATGAGAGAGTACGAGAAAGAAGCCATTTTACACTTGTCAGGCCTCATTTAGAATATGCCGCTAGCATATGGGATTCGTACGAGGAAGGTATGATAATAGAATTAGAGCCCGTTCAAAGGAGATCTGCTAGGTTTGTTAAAGGCCTTAATGATAATTTTATAAGTGTTACGAGCTTAATAGAAGAACTAGGATGGGAATTACTATCAGAACGCAGGTTAAAATTTAGGTTAAACCTTTTAAGTAAATTCGAAACAGAGTTGTTCACAGATGACGTTAGATATATATTGAGAACCCCTGCGTATTATGCTAGGTTTGACCATATTCACAAGATTAGAGAGATAGATTGCCGTACTGATAGATTTAAAATGTCATTTTTCCCTCGTACTATAAGAGAGAACAATAGGCAGCGTAGCAAAGGGATAGGTAGGTGAAATATAGTTAGAGGAGTCTGTAGTGCATGATGCATGTAATAACAACCATAAATCCCTTTCTTATTATGTAGATACTAACCATGTGACCCTATTATCTAGCATGCCTTCATTAAATATCCTAGTTGCATGTCAATAGTGCATGTTTGGTGATCTTCACCCCCTGCCACACACCCTCGTGGTGGCTCGCAGGGTATCACGTAGATGTAGATGTAATTATGACCAGTAGTCATATCACAAGTAGTGTACTGCATGGTAGCATGTTCGTCCATGTAGCACTCTCCTAGTTTCAAGTTTGACCGTGTATTATCATCCTGACTGCTTTTGACTTGCGCCTGGCATTCCGAGGGGAACGTGTGCAGTTCGGAATTCAGCTGGGGTGACGGCTTGATGCCCGTTGTGGAATCACCCCGTGCTACACACCACGGCGGTGGCCTACACGGTATTTCGTGGATGTATATGTAAATAACTTATTTTTTCCCATGAATACTACTAAAAATATACTTATTGTTCAGTTATATCGAAAAATATGATTTTAGTGTATTTTTCAACTCCTAAGAGCAGGTTTCTTCTGAAAGTGTGTTATGACAAACCGCGCATGTAAAATTAAATGATTTTAGACAAAGATAAAATCATATGCATGATAGGAATGTAATAATCATTCGTCACAAGTCATATTTAAGACTTGTATGAGGGTAAGGAAATTGAAAAAATAGAAGAGTATATTGAGGAGGAAAATTCTATTGAAGCTGATAGCAAATGGCCACCCATAACAAGAGCTGAGTTTTAAAATGCTCTGAATAAATTAAAGCAAAATTAAACCACCGGTGTGGATAACATTGCAGCAAAACTGCTGCAAAATAGTGGTGATACAATTCAGAATAAACTTTACATGAGTGTATCCAATTGCTATGAGGAAGGAAAGGTACCACATGATTTCACAAAAAGCAGAACCATTATACTTCCCAAGAAAGGCAATGCAAAGGATTGCACGAATTACGGAACAATAACCCTTCTGTCCCATGCTTCAAAAATTTTATTGGTTATAGCAAAAGAGAGAATAAAAAAAAATTGTTGTGACATTAGATATTGATCAGTACGGCGTCAGACCAAGAAAAGACACTCGAGAGGCAATTTTAGCATTGCGACAAATCCTAGAGAGGAGGCTAGAAATTAACAGGAAAACATAAATAGCTTTTGTTGATTTGAAAAAGGCTTTTGACCATGTTGACTGGAGACTACTTTTCCAAGCTATGTGCAAAATAGGGTTGGATTGGGGAGAAAATAGATTGATTTTAAACCTCTACAAAAACCAAAGTACGGAAATAGAAATCAGTGGCACCAAGAAAGAAGCAAATATAAGAAGAGGTGTTAGACAAGGTTGCCCAATATCGCCTTACTTGTTTAAATTATACATAGATGAAGCAATGTCTGAAATGAAAACAAAGACAAGAGGAATTAAAATAAATGGCAAAAAAATTCATTGCATTCGATTTGCAGACGACATAGCTCTATTAGCTGACTCAGAGAAGGAATTAAGTCGAATGCTCAAGATTCTAAATAATATTTTATTAAAACTGAAACTTAAAATAAACACCAAGGAAACAAAAATCATGGTGGTAGAAAGAAAAAGAAGAGAAAAGATAACGAATATATGTATAGACGGAGTGAGACTGGAGGAAGTGACAGAGTTCTGCTACTTGGGTAGCATATTAGAGAATCATAACAACTGCTCCTCAGAGGCCTCCTGTCAAAAGAAGAATAACGTTAGCCAAGAAAGCCTTTCAATTAAAGAAGAGTCTACTAGTAAATAACAGCATTAGTATTGAGACTAAGAAGAAATTCCTGAAAAGCTTTGTATGGAGTGTGCTAACATATGGATGCGAGACATGGACACTAAGGAAGAGTGAAATGACCAAACTTGAAGCTGCAGAAATGTGGTTTTGGAGGAGGCTTACAAAATCTAGGTGGACCGACAGGAAAACTAATGAGCAATTACTAAATGAAGTCCATACAGAAAGAGAAATATTGAAAACAATTAAAACAAGAAAATCAAAGATTCTCGGACATGGAAGGAAAAATTCTAGGCAAAAGACTGAGAGGACGACCGAGAACTTCATATCTAAAAGTATTGGCGGTGGAAATGAGATGCACCTCGCACAGTGAAATGAAGAGGAAGGCTGAAAAAAGAGATTGTTGGAAGTTGGCTGCAACAACAAGGATAACCGTTAGAAGAGAAGAATCATTCGTATGCGAGTCATTTTTTCTCTGAAAAGTTCTCTGAGTCCATTCGTAGACTTATCTTCCATTCCAAATATTAAACACTAATTTTGACGAATCGTCTTTGCCTCAATACATTTCTCTTTTATCTGACGTGTTTCATCACAAAAGGAAATTTCAATTTGTATAAGACACCCATTGATTTTGATATCGAGAGTTCAGCTTTGAGCCTCTGAATAGGCACCATACCTTTGATCATGTGAAGTGGATGATAATATCAAATCAATAAACAGTAGCTAAGAAATTATTGTTTTGCTTTTTCTCAAGAAAGCTTGGAAATTTTCAGAAAACCTTTGAAAGGGGGAACATAATTGCAGCCGTAGAAAAGCTAAACCTACCAACCCAAGGTAAGCAGTAACACAGCAGACATGGAGTTAATACAATATAAATGTTACATGATAAAAGTAATGCGCATTCAAAACTACATAGTTATCGAATCAGAGGCAGAGCTTTGATAAAAATTCAGTTTTGTATTTATTGCATGTCTTGTAGGGAAAAATGTTTTAAACGATTGCACTAAGTTGATCTTAAAATTTTTATTATGATCTATGCTCATTTGAAAAAGTAATACACTCATTTTAAGACTACGAAGACATGCTGTTTCATGTGATTCACATTTATCTAACTATATCACACTCATCATAGCATAAAATTATTCAGAGTTTCTTATCATCTGCATACACGGTGCATATTTATCTAGAGTCAACAAGGTGCATTCGTCAAAAAATTGTAGAATTAGAAATTGTTAAATTTGAAATAAAACATAAATCTTTCATTCTGGTCAGCTTATTACTTCGTAGCTGTTTGCCTGACCTTATGTCTTCCGCTCAGCAATAAACGAATTAGAAATTTTCCGGGTGAGGAATTAAAAAAAAAAAATAATATTTAGATCACACTATACATGTATAATTAATCACGTAGTGAGCTTCATAGATGAAATACGACTTGAGAAGATTATTCTTTTAGTGAAATTGGTGAGAATAACCGGGTTGAAATAGTAATAGGAACGTTTATATAAGACTTCCAAGGTTAGCCGATCAAAGCAACGCGAATGTAGTTTCATTATTCTGTCTTCATCAAACCAACACTATACTTTTCTGCAGGAATAAAGTATATAATTATTTGAAATCAGTCAGAGGTAAGAAAAACTATCAGTTCCTTCAGCTACTGTATATGGAGGTACTTAAATAATTAAATTATCGCATATTTTACATGTAATGGTAAAGTAAGGGTGGCAATTTTACTGAGGAGGTAATTCAAAAAATCATTTTTGACTTATTTTGAGTGTTGGTATTATATTGAGAAAATATTTAAAATATTCTATCAACAAGAAGCTTTTACACAAACCTCAGATCCGAGAACTTCCTCGTTAGTTTGTACGCCTCTCTGTTCGCGGCATTTTCTTCATTCTCTTATTAGCCCAAACTGCCAACTTCTACGGCCTATTCTCGTCCGCTATACTCAGAATCCACATTTCCACGCCATTACTCGCTACAATCCATATCAGGCTCTTCGCTAGTCTTTTCCTTGCATTCTTGTCCATAAATCCATTCATTAGGCCTCTTCTACTGGTTAACTCCTCTTTTGCTCACGTTATCCTTTCCCCAATATCTTCATTACTATTCTGATTGTCTTTCGACTTATTGCTCCATTAATGAAATGGTTCAACCAGCTCCAGTTTGTCATCCTTCTATATATGATAAAGGCTTATGGCTATGGAAAGGTAAGAATGCAGTAATAAGTAAATTCTTTTCTTTTGGTTCAAAGATCGCCAACTATAAAGTCCCTGTGCTCTCATTTCACGGATCCTGCACCCCGTCCCACCCCTGCAAACTTCTCACTTTTGCCTGACACCATTTTTCCTAAGCAAAACCACCAGCCGCTCTCTTGCCACCTGGGCGCGCTGTAAATCTAGAGGAAGTCGCGCCGCAGTCGTTGGACCACTTTGTAAGATTTTAATCTTAATAATGGGTGCGCGAGAAGGGGATTGACTCCCTGAGGAGGTTTAGGCGGGTTGGGGAGGACAGGCAAGAACACTATCTACCATCGGTCATCCCAAGTACAGTGGTAGGGATGTCTACCCGGCCCGCCAACCCCCCTCCCAGCTGGCTAATTTATAACTCTTTACAATCCGGAAAAGACTCTTTTGAATACGCGTTGATTCAACTGCGGGAATCCATCTTCTTCGCCAACAAACACCGCAAAAAATTTTGCTGAGATAGGGTTGATGGCATTCTCTTCTACATGTCGAGTTTATGAGAAACACGCTGTTGAGTCTTAAAAGCTTTGTGGATTTTCAAAACAGTCTCTATTTTGTAAACTTATTTCAGGTACAGAGTTTACAGCGTTAGCTTTGCATAAGTATTCCCAATAGTTTTGCAGAGGCCAAAATTTAAAATATTCTCGAAGTATGATGTACAAAAATTCTGGGCCTAAAAATCATATCATACCCCAAATGAAAGTTGACCTACGAAAAAATAAATTAAATTTTAAATAAATAATGTCAACTATTACGCTCCTAACATATTAAGAAAATTAAAATCATGCTTAAGGTAATGGAATGTAATAATAACACTGAATAACATTAGTATCCGCGTCTTCTGGCGAATAAAAATACATTTTCAGCGGCCGTTTCTCTCATTCCGAAAATACCACAAGGATCTCTACTCTGTACTTAGTTAAGGAATTCCTGTGAATGATGACTAAGAAGTCTACAGCTATTAGGTGCAATACTATGAGTCGTGGACGAATTTTTACATCGGTTTCGAAAAAAAATAATTACGATACGGATTTGATACTTTTTTCCTGTCTCAATTACTCTAATACCGTAAGTGTATCTTTTTGAATAAATTAGAACCCTCATTAAAAATATTAGCCGATGACTGCCATTCCTCCCTTGAAAACCGTCGGTAGGCATATCTTTCAAAAAAATAATGCATTTTCAACGACTGCCTTCACCTGTTTCCAGATTCATTCTAACATTCTAAGGAAGAGAAGCTAACATACACTTACCGTACAAACGAGCATCGGCGGAAGACGAGATGAGTGGATATGAGTAGCCTCTTTCGTCTGTAAAAATAAGAGAAAAAAAATGTGATTCATGCTGTCCTATTGTGTAATGGAAAAATCCACTTAAAAATATTGAATTATTGACTAAAAAGTGCTTAGCCTGTGGAGTTTAATAAAAAGCCATAATGACACCTCCTCTGTGGTATTTGCCAATCGATTGTGGAATTTAGCGAATAAAAATTAGGTCGAACGTGATAGCTCGTCCATAATTTCACATTCATATCGATTGCGATACTCTTTCATTAATAATATGGTGGTCAAAAGGAATAATGACATGTTCGTGTGTAATACAAGGCCCATTGAAACCAAAATGAAGCAAAGGGTTTGTTATTATTGGTAAAAATTTCCAAATCCAAATTTCTTGGTACTGTTTATGCCACATGGTTTGGCATACAGAATAATATTAGCAATAACTTAGCGTCTCACCTTTTAGAATTAAAAAATGCGATGTAGCCTTATAGCCATGGGGCTGAAAAAAGATAGACAGAAGTTTACTTTAGGTCAAAGGAGTTTCAACATCTTTCTAGGCACGGCAGACTAATTTAAACTGAGATATTTCTTTAAAAAATATCTCAGTTTAAATAACTATCTTCTTAAGATTACGAAATTTGCTTTTAGGAATAACATGCTCTTGTGATATCAAGGACAGAGTTAGTGGGTCGCCCCTTTACACGAGGAGTCCAATTCAGTAGCATGCTACGAGACGAACCTCGGATGAGGACGCATTAGGTCGTCCTCTTTTGACCTCATCTACGAGCATTGGAGGATCAACACAAATCACGTGCCGCGACTGGAACCAGGAGCACGAACTTTAGAGCACATTGAGGCTGAAATCACCGGATAAGGGCAGTGAGAAGATAACCTAGGTCACCTCAAGTATCCTCATCTAGATTATAACGACCTCTCTCCCTGGATCAGGGTCAGAAGGAAGATACCCCTAATCACAACGTGCACCGACGATTCCTGGGACATTACCGCTCTCAACGTTCAAACTGTATATTTTATGCCGTAATAAAGCTCAAGATGCATAGTCCTTAAGTGGCCCATTTGCGAGCCCTGATCTTTATCGATAAATGTCTACAAGAGCAGATGGCTGGTGTTTGCACTAAAGTAAGAGGGCCATGCAAGATGAATACTCGAAGGTAAATCAGGAGGATTCTCCGTACAGAATAGCAATGAGATGAAAACATCATATTTGAAATCTATATTCATGCACTTAAAATAATGAATGGGTGTTAGGCTATAATCGAATGGCAAACGTATAACTACATAAAAAAATTTTAAAAAATAGAAAATATCCTACTTACACAAAAAAATGCTTTCAAATTAGCATATATGCTTAAGGGTATATTAATAATAAAAGTGTGAAACATGAATCGCCTCACATGATGAAACAATACTACGTGTAGCACGACTGGCAGTAGAATGAACTTCGTTCTAGTGAAAACAGGGCTGAGGCTGACCATTACTGTGAACTGAAGAAATTGCCATGAGAAAAATTCGGCCTGGACCGGGAATCAAACCACGGACCTTTGGTTTGCCGGACCAATGCGCAGACCACTATGATATCCAGGCTTCCTAATTCCCATGGCAATTTTGGTGGATACAACGCAACTAGATCTTAGGCCCTTGCGGTCCATCAAAGATGGCAACGCGGTTGTCCGTGGTTCGATTCCCGGTCCAGGCCGAATTTTTCTCATGGCAATTTCTTCAATAAATTCACCCGCCATGTTTGAATTGTTGTGAATGTATTACAATTTCCAATAAATTAACTCATATTTATCCAGTATATAAAATATTCAGTCCTGCCACGAATACGGCGATGAAATTGCCATGAGAAAAAAAATCGCCTAGACCGGCAATCGAACCGCGGACGGCCAATGCACAGACCACTACGCTACCCAGGCAATCATGGCAATTTAGAAGGATATGTATAATAAGAATTACGAAAGATACGATGCATACGAAAAAATCGGTCCACGCCGATTCTTTTCGTCGTGGCAATTTCATCGTATCATATGTATCCTGCTTAAAATCATCGATGCATAACAAGTGAGTGAACCGTGATTATATATACGGCAAGAAAAGATAAAATTTTTTTAAACAGAATAATTGTGCTACACGCATTATTTTCGTGGGCGCTATTAGGGAATATTTTTAAAAAAGGTCTGTCTCTCGGAAAGCAGGGAAACTCAAATGAACATTAAATGATGATGGAAGAGAACATGCAGAAAAAAGCGACAAATTTAACGACAGTGAAAGAAGAACGTCAGAAGATAAGAAGACACTCGCTGACGGTCAATGAATTGGACGGAGAACAAAAGATTCCAGGGGCTTAAAATAAATTGAAGGTAAGAGATTACAAGTCCTTCAGGTAAATTGCAGAATTGTCTTTAAAAAGGAATCGCACAGGAAATTTTAATAGATACACAAAAACTGGTAATAACAGTGGAATCAACATCTTGGCTTAGTGTAAATATCAACTATATTGCAATTTTTCCACCCAATCGTAACGTCTCTAGGAATGATTGTTATGGAAGGAGAAGGGACGTACTAACGTGTACTGGGAGCAGTAGGACGAGCATTTTAGATAGGCAAAGATCCGACTGTGATATGGCGAGTATGAAGTTATAAGAGGATGACTCGTGTAAATACCGAAAAATAATGGTGGTGTATCTTAGCGAATATTATATACAACAAGTATAAGAATTAGCAAACAAGTACAGTAAGTCCTCCGTATGCGTCGTTTCGATTTACGTCTGGTTCGATGTTGCATCCATGCCGAAAAGAGTCGACGGCAATTTTTTTCCTGTTTAATGCTAATTTAATAGAGCGTGCATGCATATGCTTGCGTTTTTCGATAACTGAGACTTAATCATCCTATCGGAAACAGCTTTTAATTCCTAGATGAGGGCAAAAAACGAATTTTGAAATTAACGCCTTGATTTATCGCGGGATCAAAGTGGTAACGAATATGTGGATCCGTTTTACGTAGTTTCGACTTACGTCGATCTTCTTCAACATTCATCTCCGACGTTAATCGAGGACTTACTGTATGCATCTAAGCGAAGGATTTTAACCATTTCAGGTCCAAGAGGGTTCTCGCTCCGATGGTGTCGAGGTCGAACCCTCATTGAGGGAGATGTAAATCTTCCAGGAAATGCGGCAGATTTTTGGGAGAGCCCAAGGAGTGGTCAACCGAGGTAGGATTTACCAAAGTTTTACACTAGCCCAGGAGAGGGGGAAACGTACTCGAAAATCTTCCGCTTGGACCTCTTCAAAGCCTTTGAAAGTAAAGAGGTATTTCCAGGGATAAGCGATAATGCTGCTG
This sequence comes from Ceriagrion tenellum, assembly GCA_963169105.1. Taxonomy (NCBI): domain Eukaryota; kingdom Metazoa; phylum Arthropoda; class Insecta; order Odonata; family Coenagrionidae; genus Ceriagrion; species Ceriagrion tenellum. The sequence goes on from OY720635.1 coordinate 134,427,156, forward strand.
GAATGAAATAGGTCACGATACAGGGAAAGGAAAATAGGAAGATGGTATGGCATTTCAAGCGGCGGACGGGGAAATATTTCAAACTCTATTGAGAGATGGTTCTCAGAACGGACGTGCAACGGTTGGAGCGTGGAGGGCATTTGGCGGCCTTTGCAACTATATAGAATTCAAAGGACCAAGACCTTTTGGTAAAAAGAAAACTCTGTGAAAAGAGAATATAAAAGTTCCATAGTATTACATGCGTGCTATAAGAAAACTAAAAAAAAATAAGAAAAGGTCATTGACCGATGAATTTTAAAATTAACAGGTATTTTTATTTCAGAAATTTAATTGAACACACAAAAAGAAAAAGACATGGGGGAATTGTTCGCTTTATGAAAATTCGAAAAAATCCAATAAAATTCTACAAACACATTTGAACTACTATGTTCAAAGGGAACGTGAATCATCATCATAAATAGAATCAGGAATTTCTGCAAACGCTCTAATGCGAGACGTAATTGATCAAATTAATGCGTCTAATTTAGGCTTCTAGAAAAAGACAAATGGAATGAGAACGAACAAATCAGCGAGGTCACATGGTATCTGGTCCGGCATATTCAAAATTGCGAGGGAGTCAGCCATAAATATATAATATATATTTTGTTTAAACAATTGAACGATTACGCTCTTCACGCTAATTGGAAGACGGCAAACACTTCACCCATTGCCATGAAAGGAGAGGAAATGGTTGCAAAGAGTTAATGGTCGGTACGTCTAATGTGCGTGAATTGCAAAGAGGTGAGAAAGGTAATTCTGGATCGCATAAGAGAATGGTGAACCAAGAATAACAAGAATTTTAAAAACCAAGATGACACATCGCTTTTAGGGCTATGTCGAGATATTAGTGACGCTCCAGACGAGATGATAGATGTTCATGCTTTTTTAGTTAATCTCTAAACAACTTCCGATTAAGTGCCTCAAAATTCTTATCAAGAGTAAGAAAAAAGTGGTCTTGGGTCAAACTGTTAGGTAGAACTCAAAAATATAACATCAGGGAAGAATACTATGAGAAAATTGATATAAATTTAATGAAACACAATTAAATTTTCTGGAAACATAATGTCCTCAAATTTGAATAGAATGGCCCACTATTCAACCTGGTTATACTAGACTCACAGAATCAATTTCAGAAGAACTTCTTTTTAAAAACCTTATTTTTTTTCGTTTCAGTTTTTTTTCCAATAGTACGAAATAATGAGTTCTCTCCGACGAGATGATAAAGACTTGAAAGAAATCCCTACTATTTAACCTGATTTCAGCACTGGGAATTTAAAGGACAACCGCGTATTCTAGAGGCCTATAGAACCAGTGTGTGACCACAGTATCCAACAAAAAAACTACACAACTCTCTGTTTGGAATAAACAAAAATGAAACGGCATCACGTGTAAGTAATAAAGTACTCGTAGCTTTCTCAACTAAAAATACACATAACAGAACGTAATGATTAATGAGACATCCAATTTCAAGCAATAAAAACTGCAAACACTTGGGTATTCGCTTAGCCAAAAATCTGCAATGGGTACGAAAGATGAAACATGTAGCAATGAAACTTTTTCAATGAGCTGTACTGGGTGATGAGACACTTAAAAGAAAGAATTTTTGCCAACAGAGAGAAGTCATACAAAGGAATGGTTCACACGACTTTCGAGTACGCAGAAACGTTAAACGAATCTCAAAAAGGGGCATATCTGAAGTTTGGAGAAAGTACAAAGAAAAGTAGCAAGATAGTCGTTGAACGGCATAATAGGAAAAATGTGTCTCGCAGACGCTATGTTATCGGTCCTGGGAGAGTCTGTAAGAAGGGAGGTAAGAGTACGGGCAGTGTGTAATGTTCTAATGGCTTACATAGAGAGAGCATGAGAGGAACTACATGATAAAGTGGGAGAACCAATGTTCTCGGAAAAGAATCATGTTGATAAAGTTAAACAAAGAACGCAAAAAACAAGCACAGAGAAATATTTACAAACCGCCAGATGATAACTGTATGCATCTAAACGGTAGCAAATAAACTTTATTGCATGGAATAGGATCGCATTTTTTCTCCTCCACGCTATGATGAGATTCGTTGGTTGTTCAACTCTAAGATTGTTTAACCTCAGACCTCTACCCTTCCCTATCTAATGCTAGTTCCCCTAACTCCTGGTATTTCTACCAATGTGCTCTTTATTATTTATATAACAAGGTGGATTGGACACATCCTGAGACACAATGGGTTTTTGAAGAACATAACTGTAGGCAAAAAAGAGGGAAAAGTCCCCAGAGGAAGACCAAGGAAAAGGTTTATGGACCAAATAAAGAGGAAAGTGGAGTGAAATATGGCAAATGAATGTGAGTGACGAAAAGAAACTTTTAGCTACAGAATGGACTTGGAAATGGAAAAGCCGGAAAATCCAGGCTTGATAGAGTAAGAAATGAGAGAATTCGAGAAATTATGAAAATGACAACAACCATTCTGGACGAAATCAAGTCAAAACAACTGATGTAGTACGGACATGTTCAGAGAATGCTCAAAGAAAGACTTCCCCGCACCATCATGGAGTGGAAACCCTATGAAAGGAGAAAGAGAGGAAGGCCACCTAACTCATGGAGAAGCGGAATAGCCAAAGCCATGGCGGAGAGAAACCTGCAAGAAGGAGATTGGGAAAACAGAGAGGCCTGGAAATTGGATGCCGTAAAGCGCAAGCAAGCGCTCCAAAGGCGGACACACACATGTTATTGGTCGCTGTAATCTTAAATAATGGTTGGTTTTCATGCAGTTCAATGAAAATTTAATTAACGATTCCTGATGAGATGCTTTGAAGACTATCAAAGTTGTGCCACCAGACCAAATCTACTAGTACTTAACGGGCTAATTAATAAATATATATATATATATATTTTTTTTTTTCTACTCAACATTCCGAAAAAGATTTAAAATTTTAAAGGACTTAACAGCATAGGTCAATTTGACCATCGTCAACTTTTTTAGAATCAGCAACAACAAATTAGAAAAGAGGATACATCATATATATTGCGATCATCATTGAAGAACAAATATGTACTTTAGAGGATAACAATAAATCCCAGCAACAAATATTTTTCACACAACATTCAAAAATAAAATATTTGTTAAATTCACAAACGGATTTCCTTGATTTTAGATTACCTAAACTAAAACAAATCGTACATATTAACAGGCAATCAGTCACATACACATGCTCTTCATCTTAAATAGGATAGGATTAGCGAAAAATACCAAAGTTTCCACATAACTTATCAATATTTTATTTTGACAGGTCCTTTCATGGAACAAAATGGTGTGAAAAGATAATAGCCATATCATTGTTCCCTTTCGTAAGTGGAAGTTATGAATTTATGTAATAAACACGAATGAATATATTCCTCAAGATAAATCATCTCACGTCTCCCTGGGACCGAGGAAGCGCACGTTATTAGCAAAAAAGAGACAAAGAATTTACTTGACTCCCAGTATCAATTGCAGAAGAACTTATTTTTAAAAGACTTATTTTTTACCGTCTCATTTTTTTTCTTCCGATATTATAAAATGATGAGTCCTCTCCGATGAGTTTAAGACATGAAATAAATCCGAAGCGTAAATATACGCCGGGGGGATTTCCCATGCATAATTGAACTTTTAAGGAACTGTCTCTTACCTTAAATCACCACCGTGATCAGTTCAAACTTTAGAGTGGTTTTATGCGATGGAAAATGCGTAATACAGAAGCCATGCATTCCTTTTCCTCACGTCAGACTTATGCGCGAGTTTAATACTCGGTGAAGTCACGGATAGTGTTTGACCAAAGGAAACCGTCTCTGCCATAAAAATGCTGACTCGCATTTGGCCAGTATTAAGAACTTTTGATTTGAATACATCTGCTTTGCTGTTTTCTGTATGTGTTGAGGAAAAAAAACAATAACTGAGAAAAATGTAATTTCCACACTCTAAGCCATATTTCATCGTAAATAAAGTCACCAAAGCAATCGAGGAAGCTTGAGAGTGTTTGTTTGCAAATAAGCTGTCGAGATTTGAGGTGAGTAATCTCTCACCATCCGGAAAAGTAGCAGAGATTTTCAGCTGAAACTCGATCGCTGATACGCGGATATTATTCAAAGTGTAGGATTCTGTTCGCCGTATAGAACGTTCATCTCTATATCAAAACTGTAGATAACTGAAGAAGAACATGATCACTTTCGTGACTCCCAGAAGTGGATAAGAGATTTCCTAGACAGGGAGTGGTACTTAGAAGTTGGTACATACGCATGCTATCCTTTTATTTAATAGATTTGTAGATGAATGTAAATATTTTGAATTTAAATGAGTGCAAAAATAAGTCGAGGATGAAAATAAAATCCTTGTATCCTTATGAAAAAACCTTTGGTGGAGCCAAAAAAATTAATAATAGAGTTTTGAAGTGATTCATATCAACAAATAACTCAAATAAAAAACTAGAAATTATTTTTATCATCCAATTCATTCACGTTAAAGTTTCATTCACATGAAATTTCATTCTTCGTTTTCATAATTAAACCTCTCATTGTTCCACCTAATTTTTAGTTTTTTTTTCACTCCCCTCGTTCTTTCCTATTCCAACAAAGCCTATCAGTGCCGAATAAATTTCATCGTGATCATTTTGCTTCTTTTATTTTAAACTATATCTCATTTCATTGAGTCACTAACTTCACCCATATTTTTAGTAATTTGTAGCCGGTGACTCTCTCCAATAAATAGTCCCTAAAATAAATTAGAATCTTATACATGGAGTAGAATGTATGTATATTAGGGTGTCCCTAATATGGGCAAAAACAATATTTTGCAAAAACCTTAGCTCTCACCCCCTCAACTTTTTCCTTTAGATCATATCAACTCAAAAACAAAACTTTATCTCATTATGATGTCGTTAACCCGTGCCGAATTGAAATTCAAATTTAAATGGGAATTTCAATGGAAAATTGGGAATGATAGGATTTTTTCTGTGGAAATTTGAGTAAAAGTAACTGATTCATAAATGTTATCTCAGTTTCTGTTAGAATAGAATGCATTTATGAATTTCAAACAAATGCTTGGTATCAGCGGATACTTTTTTTGATGTTTTCCTCCGAAAAAATGGATATTTTTGGTCATAGCACGACGCGAACTGTTTTGTTTCTTATCTAATATTAAAAGTCTCTACCAATCCTTCAATTACTCTTCCAGTAGAGTCATTTAAAGCTTATAGCTTGTTAGGAATCATTTTCGGCGCTAAATCCGAGGTATTGGTTAACTACCAATGTTGATTAGCATTCCTGAATGAAATTCGTAACCATCTTTAAGTGAGGAAATACACCTCTGTCCTACTTCCCGTTTTCTGACATCGTTTCCTTCTGTGAATAGCGCTCAATGTAATGTTATAATATATTACATTTTTTATTATGAAGATTACATTAATAAGCAATAATCTTCACTCCACAAGTACTTTTCTTTGCTTTACCTATTTATTTCATCTGAAAGTACCACGGTATATTTCCGAAATAATGCCCTCGTTTATAGAACATTTGCAAACGCGAAGTCAAATAGGTTTATCCTCCTTTGTTTATGCTTCCAATTTTGAGGTCCTACAGCAGATTTCTTTGCTCCACGTCAATTTTTTTCCTAGCTAATAGGGAGTCCCTTAATTGGAAAAAGATTTGGAAAATCTTTGCGCCCAACCCCCATATTCCTCCCTACAGGTAACTTTCCCGCGAAAACAAAATTTCATTCCAAATGGACGTTTTGCTGAATTCAATGACACACTTAAATAATAGATTATGGGTTTTCTTGGAATATTACAGAAATGTTATATATTACAAAGTTTACCAAATAATTCTGTATATTTAGCATCATTAACGTACATACATTACATTATTCAGTCTACTTGTGGATATTATCTTTTCAATGTTTCTTTCTTACAATCCGGACGCAATTTGCGATGTTCTTGAACACAACACAACACGAACTGTCTCTGCTTTTCATCTACTGTCAATAGCCCATGAAAATCCTGCATTAACTTTACACCTCTTTCCGCAGTGTCGTTTACAGGATTTTAAGTTCCTCACTGTATTTAGACAACTTAAATATTGCTTGCTTGTCTTCCATGTCGAGGGGCATTCTTTAAGGAAATTAATATCCATTTGAAGGCGAAAGAATAGATCCTTGCTCTTGATTAAAACAAAATCGTCCATTGATTTCTCTGAAATGGATATTAAAGGAGTGGAAGATTCGATCAAATTATGGAAAAGATACAAATAATAAAGATACAAGATACAAATACAAACGATCAATTTATGAGAACAAAATGATACTACGTAGAGGTCCATATAAATCTCCAAATTGAGGGCTGTATCTCTTTGGTATATGAAGATTCTCTCGGTTCAAATTTGCCACCATTTTGACTTTGGTATGTAAGTCACATGGAAAATCGTTTGAAAAGAAAATTTGAAAGATGTCATAGGATATTATTTTAATCCAATTAAAAGCAGTTCCTCAGTCGCTGCCTTTACACGAATAACTGATTAATTAAAAGCACAAAGTAACATTGTAGCTGTGCTATTAGCGCTATCCGCGTCGCCATTCTCGAGTTATTGATAAAATGACATGGTGAAGTGTCACTGAACGGACAGTGATTTCGAAGTGGTATTGTTGTAGCTGCAATTTATTCATTTACGGTTGAATGTAGAAATTGTCACTGCCTTAGTCACTTTGATTCGGCCACGAAAGAATTGATGTGGTGACTAGTTACTGACCGTACAGAGTGTTTAGTTTTGCTGATTTAAGCAAAACGTTATCAGTTGATGTCTTGTAAATTTCTTTTAATCCTTTATCAACAGTACAATAGCCATATCACCAACTAGTCTGTTTACTTAGTAACCATAAAACAAACATCTGCCGCATGGCAACCAACGCCAACAGCTTCATTAAACAAACAGTTGCCACATGGCAACCAATACCAATAACGTCTATATCTAACACAAAGATTTTGAAGCAGTTTTGTTACTGCTATAATTGATCCTTTTACGTTTGAATAGCGAAACAGTCACCGTTAAGACTATAAATGGGAAGTAAGATTTATTCCTGAACACATCAAACTACCATGTATACCATTTTCTTCTCTTACCCCTTTCATTGAGAATCACTTGGCATCACTTCTAGTAACAGACATAGTTTATACATAGAATCATTCAATGCTGTACGCAGCCAGATCATAGTTTCATTTTCCGAGACTGATTGGATATTTTTTATAGGACATTTTTCCAAAAACATGTCTCAGCGAAGTCACCCACAAATTAATAGATGAACCTGTATAAGAAAAAATATACTTGGACCACTTGACCCCACCAAATTTTGACTTCTTTCGCGTAGGTTAACGCACGGTCCAGGAAAAGTCAATTCATTGGGAATTGGGAAAAAATTGGGAAAAGATAGCGGAAGTACGAAGGCCAGGAAAAATTCCTAATTCCATTTGAGAAATAACCGTTGGACGAAAACGGATTACCGGAGATGGTTCCAATAATTACCTTTGAAAAGGTGAGTAAAGACTTTAAAATGTTTTTAATAATACCGTTGGGTTGGGTTTATTATTCGATTTGTAAACTTGATTTTTCAGGCTTTACATGGTAAAAATCCATTCTAAAGAATTTAAAAGAGATATGGTAATTTTTCACAGTTTTTATATCAAGTCGACCGGTTTCGTCGCAAAGGCGACATCATTAGGTGCATAAGTATAGAATACTGCAGAATTCATACATAATTTTGGAGGGAGGGGGGAAGAGGCAGGAAAAAGGGGAGGGGAAGGGGAGGGGGAAATAAGGTATGCAAGAGGACGCTGGAACAAGCATGGGCGACGCGTTGGGAGGGGTGGAAGGCTGCGGTGGCGCTCTCCCCCCCCCATACCCCTCCCCTTTCTCCTGCCTCTTCCCCCCCCTCCGAAATTTTGTATAAATTCTGCAGTATTCTAAACTTATGTACCTGATGATGTCGCCTATGCGACGAAACCGGTCGACTTGAAATAAAAACTGTGAAGAAGTACCATATCTCTTTTGAATTCTTTATTCGATTTGTAGGTTACCATGGAAGTGATCCAACACTTATCATAGTTTTCGATGACGAAAGAATTATCGGTTGGTTGATTTTAATGAAATCGGGAATTGAAGCACAGAGAGAAGCTTGAGGCCGAAGTTAGTCTACTCTACTGATCATAGTTCGATGTCCCATTCGACGTGCAGACTACTGCATTAGAAGTGTTTCCAGGGAGCATCCACATATGGATCGGACTTCTGATGAAACAGCTCAATCAACTGCGGATCATATCAAGGCCCTTTTAAATTAATACGTAGCAAGTGCTTGGTTCCTTGGCAACTATTCATTGATTGGAACTGACTATTTTTTTATTCGGATTAAGGTATGCAAGGTAAATAAGGTGTTTTTTTCTAATTATTTGGACCTGTACTAGGCTTGAACAACGGTCCATTTCTACAGAGGTTTTATCAAATATGGTCATTTGTCGAGCAAAGCTAATATGAAACAAGCCTTTATAATTTCTAAGTCAATGGAAATACTACACAAAAGCGCAAAAAATAGATTTCGATCTCTTGTGATCAGAAGTGCCCCAAATATTGAAGACAGATATTTGAAAAATGCCATAGTTGTAGTAGATGGCAACCTTAATAAACCGCTACATGTTGTAGGTGACGCATATATTTGCCCCAATATTGGCGGAAAATTGTATTACATAGATTATACATATGTTTTTGCCTGGAAAATATATTGGGAGAGGTCACAGGATGCGAAACACATGAAACAGACGCAAATATCGTGCCACAAGAGAAATTTGACCGCGCTACAAAAATGGATGGAAGATCGGCGAGTGGAAAAATAAAAGGGATTTAATACACGAAATATCAATATGAAGGCATATGTATTCAGGGAAAGAGAAAGTTTATTTCGACGGAATGAAAAAAACAAGGGATTCACGCAACAGTGACTTTGCCGGGAATTTTCGCCAGCTATGGAATTCAGAAAGGGAACTAAGTCTCCAGATCATATTTTATTTGTTGGCCACAAATAAGCATGAGAACTTCGATACAAAATTATATCTCCGAAAGCTATATTTTCCATGAACTCTGTGGAAGTCCATAGTTATTCAACAACTAGAGTAAAAGAGAAAAAACAGTTGTCAACATTACTGTATCAGTTAAAAGAAGAACTTAGGCCTTCAAAACATACAGTGTTTCACAACTTTTGGAGGGATTAAGGTCGAAGCCCCTATAGACTCATGAGCTACACGCTAGGCTTAGTTTGCTTGAGAAATTCAGAATTGATATATTTTAGAGAAACACAGAGAATATTATCATGACGCCTCACGACATCTCTAGTTCTGACAGCAGCGATAAAATAAGAGAGATACATTACCCAACAGACTGGTACGACAACTCGTTCTTTCCGCGCACAATAAGTGCCTACAGTGAAAATTGAGCACCACAAAATACACTCCCATATAACACGTCACCATTTCACCTCCCAAAACCTTATTGCGCTTATTTTTCATATCCGTGAAAATTTCGTATAGCTCCATAAATTCGTATAGATATTTGCGGTTGGATTTTTTAACTCTAAGAATAGTATTTACCATGAGATTAAAAAAATTAACAACTATTGATGCGTGCGAGGATAGAAATTTGATTGTTGGGATCTAGTAATACAAACAATGTTATTATCACCGTCAATTTTTCCAACCGTGCAGGATATTTACTTCATAAAATGTACCGATACAATCTTTTCTTGAAAGCCTACTTAAATGGCAATCATCTACGATTAAGAAATAGTGTATAAAAATTCCTTCGTGACGTAATATAGTTTTACAACAAAACAGTTGATAGAAACTCTAATACGGTTGACTAGCATGAAATTCATCGAGGTTCGTTATGCAAGGATGATTATATGAAGGTACATTTTGACACAAAAACTCAAGCATATATTTTGAAAATCTCCGAAGAGCATTTCTGTTAATTTAATTTAATTAAGCCCAATCCAAATTGTCAACAAAAGGGGTGGTAAATAGGCCCAGAATTCCTGTCAGCTAGATGACCATCCATACATTTAGAATATGCCGCTAGTATATGGGATCCGTACGAGGAAGGTATGATAAAAGAATTAGAGCGCGTGCAAAGGAGATCTGCTAGGTTTGTTAAAAACCGTTATGATAATAGTATTAGTGTTACGAGGTTAATAGAAGAACTAGAATGGGAATTACTATCAGAACGCAGGTTAAAATTTAGGTGAAACCTTTTAAGTAAATTTGAAACAGAGTTGTTCACAGATGACGTTAGATATATATTGAGAACCCCTGCGTATTATGCTAGGTTTGATCATATTAACAAGATTAGAGAGATAGATTGTCGTACCGATAGATTTAAAATGTCATTTTTCCCTCGTACTATAAGAGAGAACAATAGGCAGCGTAGCGAAGGGATAGGTAGGTGAAATATAGTTAGAGTAGTCTGTAGTGCAAGATGCATGTAATAACAACAAATAATCCATTTCATATTATGCAGATACTAACCATCTAGCTGTATGTGACATATTATCTAACATGTCTCCATTAAATATCCTAGTTGCATGTCAACAGTGCATGTTTGGTGATCTTCACCCCTGCCACACACCCTCGTGGTGGCTCGCAGGGTATCACGTAGATGTAGATGTAGATGATACCCAACACGCCGTTTCCTTTCGGGGTAGGCACAGTCAAAATGTTTCACTCATTAATACATAATTGTACACCTAACTTTGCTTCAATAATTACCTCCATACTGACCTATCCTCGCAAACCGCTTTTGCTTCATTTACCCCCATACACTGTTTCATACACGCCCACCTGTTTCTAAGATTCCTAATATTCCTCCTCCTAAGAATTTCCTCAACCACATTCAACCACAACTTTCTCGGCCTACCTCTACCTCTCACACCATTCATTCTACTCTTATACATCTGTTTCGTTATTCGACTCTGATCCATTCTCTCATCATGGCCAAACCAACGAAGCACGCTCCTTTCCAACACGTCCATTACTGGAGCATTTAACCCACATTCATTCATGACCCACTCATTCCTGACCCTATCCATCCTACTTTTACCGCAAATACTCCTCAGATAACTCATACCTACGGCGTTCAGTCTACTCTTACTTCTATCCTGACATACCCATGTTTCACTACCATATAGCAAAGTGGGAGTAGTACACTTTTGTACACGGAAATTTTCGCTTTCCTAGACAAGCACTCATTCCTTGAACTACTCCACATGCTACCTACCACTTTACTTCCAGCATTCACACGTCTCTTTATCTCCTCATCTATTCTTCCATCTTTCGCATACATCTCACCTAAGTACACAAAATCATCCACCTGTTCAATTTCTTCACCATTGGCCCTCATCATACAGTTATTCTCCCCGCTCTCCTTTGTAGTAAAAATGTCTCAAATACCAAGAACAGATGTGAGTTACCGGATGCTTAAACTCCCAAACGTTTTAGCCACGGGCAACATGCATTCGGAACTTGGAAACTTATAAATTATACATATATGAGGAAACGCTTAATTCTCCAGGCATCCTGCAGTTCGTAAAATAAGTCATTTACGTTTGTTCCAACCTAATTCTGAGTCTAATAATCTAAATTATAGGTTCTTGAGAACAATATCGTATGAGCCTAGACATACATGCACTCGTATTAAGGTATTAAATCATACAACTTGATTCCACGGGGAAATACTACTCGCATATGGTGTATGAACGCCACCCTTCCCAGCAGGAACAAAGCAAAACATGTCACACATTGGATGAAAAATTAGCCGATAAGAACTTAATATACAACATAGGGGGGGGGGGGGAGGGCACTGCAAGACGTGACTGGCGGAGGAGGTCATCCCCGTGTCATGGTTTCGAAATGGATGAAAGGTAAAGCTTTGTGTCCTTTAGAGGTGGGATGAGACCTTCCGAAGGAATCACATTTATCTTGAGAGAGTCGGGGGAGAAGAGACGGCTGCTCTTGTATGAGTGTGTGTTACAATAAATTAGGAGGAGACGTTTTTTGAGAAAAAAGAGGAAATAGGGTTGATGTGTGTACAAAAGGGGCGGGGGGGTTTGAGTGGAGGAGGAGAGGTGAAATGGGCGCGTGGATGGGGTTTGGTGAGGGGATGCGGCTTGAGGCCCAGATGTCTCACCCCCTCTGGGTGTGGAGTAGGCTGAAAATAAAATCCCCGTTTACATGTTTACCTTCGCTGCTATATTAAGTTCCGCCGGCCATTCTCGCCTCCGTGGGAAGCGAGTGATTTATGAAGGCGACGCTCATTTTTATTTCCACCCTGCCCGGAGAGATGCTCTTCCCCATGTTCGACATTCCAATGAGAAGAAGATGGCCTTTATGTCCTCGCCGATTTTTGTAACCGGGGAATAAATTTTGCGCGACGTCGATGTATGTTGCTATTTACGAGGAAGTCAATTCAAAACATTTACTTAAACGCTGACCGACATGAAAATGTATAGTATATGCGGCTGAAATGAAGGCAGGTAATTTTCTTTTTAAAGGCTTACAGTCAAACGCCGATCCCTAAAATTTAATTTTTGTTGGGATTATTTTGAATAACTACTATCTTGCGAAATGGTTTCTCGGTCAAGGAAATTTTATGATTAGCATTTGTGAAACTGAAAAGGGATGAGATTCTAGCATCTGAATATTTTTCTACCCCCACAGTCTGAAAAAACCGCTCTACTAGCTATTTACTTAAAAGATGGGAAAGGAAAGTACTAAGAAAGATTTATGGTGCTACAAAGGAAGGTGGACAGTGAAAAATACAGAGAAACAGAGAACTCGAGGAACTCCACAAACATCCTAACATAGTGACAGAAATTAAGAGCAATAGATTAAGGTGGTTAGGACATGTCGAGAGAATGCCTGAGGATAGGATGGTGAAAAAGATATTCCGTGGTCATCCTGGTGGTAGAAGATTGAGAGGGAGACCCCGGAAGAGATGGTTGGATGATGTAGAGGTTGGTCTGAGAAAGATGGGAATTAAAAGATGGAGAACGCATGCCGGGAATCATGATGTCTGGGCTAACATCGTCGGAGAGGCCAAGGCCCTACAAGGGCTGTAGCGCCGAGGAGTAAGTAAATACTAGCTATTTACATAGGGCGTTTAACATAAAACAAATACATGGACTCCATCATACATGTTCTGAGTGGTGGAAAACTCAATCAGGCGGGACTTGAATCCACCTCCCTAGAATAGGCATGCGAGGACTTTACCCTGTGGGTATCAGGGCCGGTTTTCTATTAATATTTAACGAAGGAAGGCCCTTGTTTCAAGTTTAACGACTGTTTTTTACAAATTCATCAATCTTCTCCCCCATATTTGTATAGATGAAAATGAGAAGTTGGTTATATAGGTTTGGATACAGGAACTCCACTAGCCTGCGTTAAATTTTCAGAATGCTACTATAGTCGACATTATACTTTGATTCATAAAACAAATTCTAATCAAAGGTCAATTTCCCACACAGTACGTGGTATATGTTCCCAATTGCTAATTACTGATGAATCGTTCCATATGACTTCATTTTATCCTATTCACAAAGTCATGTGAGGAAATACTGATTTTTTTCATTAGCTTATCTGAACGCGAAAGAGAACAAATTCTTATCCTAACACCATGCAAATGTATATGATCCCTTACTCAGTGCATCTTGATCTACCAGCGAGTCTCGCAAACTCTCCTAGGCTGTGATCAGTGGACCGTCGCATCTAAATGAAGCCATTTCAGTAAGCGTTGGCCCTTAGCTCATGGGTTTATTATTGGACTGCTCAGCAATTGGATTATTTCCGCTTGCGGTTCCGGACGAGCCGTTCATATGCCCCGTTGACACACGAATTAATACCCTCGCCTTGACAAACTGAGCCCTCGCAAATACCCCCGCCTCGTCCCTCCAAGTCCACTCATGTCTCTTCACCTTCCCCTCCGCTCCGATATTTCGCTCCGACTCCACCCCCATCTCAGCCACCGAAGCCTCAACGTACTCACGCCGCCAAAATTCCACTTCCGTCCTGGCGTGTTGCGTTACTCGGTGTGGAGCGGGCGGGTTTCCTGCTCCGACCCGCACCTGAAATAGCGTTCCTTTTCCCCATTCTCCCCTCCCCCACATTCGCGTCTGAGTCGACTTCTGGCCGACCACGCCCCGTGCGATGAGAGCCGGATTATTAACAGGGACTAATAAGATGGGGAGGAGAGCGATTGATCTCACATCCGCTTAGGCTCCACGAAGATTTCGCACGGAGATTTCTTACATGAACGCGCTCAAAGGGTGGTATTAGATGGTGTCAGCTCCGGCGAAGTAAAAGTTACATCAGGTGTTCCCCAGGGAAGCGTGATAGGCCCAATTTTATTTCTTCTGTATGTAAACGACTTAAATACAGTAGTAAAAAATAGCAAGCTCCGTCTTTTTGCCGATGATGCAGTAGTGTATAAAGAAATTAGAAATGTAGAGGACAACAGTGTTTAGCTAAGGATTTAGATGCGATTGATGATTGGTGTGATAGATGGCAACTAGAATTAAATTCGAAGAAATACGCGATTATGAATTTTTGGAAAAAGAATGGCTTTCCCCGGAATAATTATTGCATCAAAGAAAATAAAATATGTAACGTAGATTCAATTAAATACTTAGGCGTCACCATCACTGGAGACATGTCATGGGGGAAACACATAAGGGAAATAACTAGTGTATCAAACCGTAGATTAGGATTTGTAAAAAGGGTTCTAGGCAGATGCGATGAGAGAGTCCGAGAAAGAAGCTATTTTACACTTGTCAGGCCTCATTTAGAATATGCCGCTAGTATATGGGATCCGTACGAGGAAGGTATGATAAAAGAATTAGAGCGCGTGCAAAGGAGATCTGCTAGTTTTGTTAAAGGCCGTTATGATAATTGTATTAGTGTTACGAGGTTAATAGAAGAACTAGGATGGGAATTACTATCAGAACGCAGGTTAAAATTTAAGCTAAACCTTTTAAGTAAATTCGAAACAGAGTTGTTCACAGATGACGTTAGATATATATTGAGAACCCCTGCGTATTATGCTAGATTTGACCATATTAACAAGATTAGAGAGATAGATTGTCGTACCGATAGATTTAAAATGTCATTTTTCCCGCGTACCATAAGAGAGAACAATAGGCAACGTAGCAAAAGGGATAGGTAGGTGAAATATAGTTAGAGTAGTCTATAGTGCATGATGCATGTACTAACAATCAATAATCCATTTCATATTATGTAGATACTAACCATCTAATTGCATGTGACCATATTATCTAGCATGTATCCATTAAATATCTTAGTTGCATGTCAACAGTGTATGTTTGGTGATCTTCACCCCCTGCCATACACCCTCGTGGTGGCTCGCAGGGTATCACGTAGATGTAGATGTAGATGAAGATGGGGAGGAGGTGCCTCTTAACAAGATCCATCAACTCTCAATTTTAGCGACTTCTGTTTTTCCATTCGACGTTTTCTCAGCGTTTTACCAAAAGACAGTTATTGAATATCAGTACTTCCCAGAACTCAGTAAAGGCTGTTAATTGGAAAACTTGTATTTACGTATTTCAAGGGATTTTCGATGACTTATAACATTTTCTAGAGACAAATTTTAATGGAAACTACTCTTTTTCTTCAATTAAATAAAATACATCCACCGTGCCTGAGTTGATACTACATTAGTCCATCTGTTGTTGCTAAATAATTTACGTATTTAACAGTATCTTTAAAAGGGAATTAAAAACAGATTTCATCTCGTCCGGATGTCATTGGTAGCTGAAAAGGTTCTTTTTTATCTATATATCCGACATTCTCCCGTGATAGCTCTTACCAATCGTTACATTGACAAATGATGTGGTACGAAGTCACTCACTCGGGCGCACCAAGGGTCGAAATTGGCCATGAAAGAATCATTTTACTTGACCGGGATTCGAACCCGGGTCTCCCAATTGCCTATCAGGTGTGCTAAGCAGTTACACCACCAATCCATCTACCTTCTAGGAGAATTTTGAGGGAGGATTTATGCGAACTTGATGTTCTCGCCTCAATTCTACATTGTCGCACATTAGGGTCATCCCGGTAAATCAAATTATTTTTTCAAGGCGAATTTTTAACCCTTGGTGTATATGCACCCTTGCGAGTGACTTTGCACCACACCATTTGTCAATGCAAGGATTGTAAATTCGTCAATTTTCATCGTAAAATAACGACAATGTTGGGTTTATCCACCACCAGAGTGGCTTTGTACTTCGTCTCTAGTTCGCATAAACCCCGCTCGACATTCCCCTAGAAGGAAGATGGCTAGGTTGTGTAACTGGTTATTGCAAAGTTGAAACACAGTATCATAGAATAAAGGATTATGTACGAAATATGCAGTGATTGTATGGTAACGGGAGAAATGAAATGGAAACTTGGACTTTGCGATAGCCCGGTATACCCTAAATGCATAAGGATAGACAATGTAGTTCACACAGTACTAGGCTGTGAAAGACCAAACAGGGAATGGGAAATAATTAAAAAACATTTATAGAGACTTCGACACGTTCGGAGATGGAGATATTGGAGAAGAGAATCTATTGACATTTAACTTTAAATTATTTCCCGCCAAGAAAAGCATAATTTTAACAGAAATAACACAAACATCGTGGAAACTCACTCAGGTCGGAAAAATATAAGATTGACTTCATTCGATTAAATTACAACTAGATGACCAGAGCATATATTTCGCACAGCATGCAGCTTCTTCCTGTTTCTTCCTTCTTTCTTCCTGTTCTTCTACCTGTCGAATATTTTGCACAGTGTGCAGCTTCTTCCTGTTTCTTCCTGTTCTTTTACCTGTTTCTTCCCATGGACAATTATATGTTATATATGTTTGTGTTAGAGATACATAACGTAAACAGTAAATGGTCACACTGATTGCATATAGAATGTAACAATCTAACTAAACGATGTGTTAATAGATGGCGCCTACTACAGTCTTTTAAGCACGTAACCATTGCCGACATATTAGTTGATTATATTGTCAGCAGATGGCGTGTATCATTTTTTTTAACAAAAACTTTAATTTTAAACAATTTGTCTATTTTTCATCAATATTGGGTAACATAAGCTTTAAAACTATGTTTGAATCATTAATTTTGATGAATAATTATGGCAGTTATGGCGTTGCGACAATAAAACACCTTTGAGAAATAATATATACGGATTTGTGGAGTCGATATACCTCGAGCGAGTAATCGACATGGAAAAATCGAAACTTTTAAGTCAAATTAATGGATAGATAGTGAAATTTGAGATTGAGATTGTATTTTTCGTCAGATTCCGGTGATTCAACGTTTAAAATGACACCTCATTTATCACTGTAAGTGCAGTATTAACGGAGCATATACTGAAATACAAAAAAAGACCTTTCTGTAATAATATCTATGATAGTAAAAAACAGATACCCGCCTCAGAGCATGAAAAAGCATGGTTGTTAAACATCATTTTACGTTATTTTAAGTAAAAAAAGAGATATGAACTAAAATATTTAAAATGCACACATTTTTGTGTCTAAAATACTTTAAACAATAATGTGTTACAAATGTATGTATCATTGGAACGGGTTTTTTAGCGTTGTTCAATGACCATTTTTGAATACGCTTATGAATGTAAAGTAATATGATGTTGTTATAAAATAATAACATTGAAAAAACACACCTGATCGGCAATAGTGAGATCCGGGATCGAATCCCGGTAAAGTCAAATGATTTTTTTCATAGAGAATTTCAACCCTTGGTGTACATATATGCACTCGTGCGAGTGACTTCGTACCACATCATTTGTCAATGCAATGGTTAGTAAGATCTATCACGTTAGAATGAGGGATATATAGATGAAACCGAACCTTCTCCGTTACCAATTATATCCGAACGAGGTACAAGCTGTTTTAAATTCCCGTTTAAACACACTGGTGTTATTTTTTCAGTCGTTTAGCGGCAGCAGATGGACTAATGTAAAATAAAAAACTATTCTTATAAATAATAAAATATTATTCTATTCTATTCTATATTGTAGTATCAACACAGGCAGAGTGAATGTTACTTCTTTAAATGAAGAAATAGAGAGTAGCTTCCACTAGAAACTAAAATGTTTACATAGAAAATGTTATAAATCATCAAAAATCACTTGAAATACGTAAATACGAGAGTTCTCCAATTATAGCTTATACTGAGCACTGAGAAATACTGATATCCCATATCTGTCTTTAGGCAAAACCCAGAGAAAACGTCGAATCGCAAAATTTAAAAAATCGTTAGAATTGAGCATGTCTCCTGACAAAGCACAGAAGTGTCACTTGATTGGGTTCCTGGGTGGGAATAAAACTCAAGAGATATTCGAAAGACGGAACCTATTTGCACTTGAGAGTCGGAAGATGACATCTTTTGAGGAAAAAGGGTGGCACGCTCCCTATTGGGTAAGGAGAATACAAGAAAACTCGCTGAAGGACAGGATTGGCGGAGGAAATGCGAATGGAGGGGGAAGAAAGAAGACTGGAATGAGAAATGAAAGCGATGCATTGAGGAGTGCCAGGGGGCGGTGGGGGCGGTGGTGGTGGAGGGGGCGTGTCACCAATCAGGCGATGAGAGGGGTGCAGGATGAGGGGCTGAACAATTTCCCCGGGGCCGGAGCGGGGAAGGGAGAGTTGGAAGCAAAAATACTGCCCGGGGTGGAAACACCGGGAAGGTGAGTTGGAGCGGTGGAAGTAGAAGCGGGAAGACTCTCTGTTGATAGAACGCGCGGCGCTTCTTTCTGCCCGTGACGTTATCGCGGTCGAACCATCATCTCTACCAATCATTGCCTGCCTGCTTTCGTGCGTCACGAGGTTTTTGATCTCCTCCCTCGCGGGGCAAAAATATACAAGCAAACGCGCGCAAAAGAGCACTGTGGTGAATTCGGGTAACCATGTGACGCCCGCGGTGTCGAGTGACCTCGGGTATATTTATATAATGTCACAATCCGAATCCGTGGTGATCTCGCTGTGACTTTTGTCCAATTATTTGGAATATTCCGTCACCTAAGAAAAATACGGAAATTTTTTTGATATTATTTCAGAAGATCTAAATAAAGCAAAGAGTCCATGAATTCATTCCATGACGAAAATATATTGTAGTTACATAAAGGTTCCACCGAAAAAAGGAAGCTTTAACCATCACTCTTTATTAAAACAGAAGCAACAATTGAACTATTCGACAGGGTATTTATCACATACCAGATACGCGTTACGACTCACAGAGCCATCATATATTTTTTAAATTCTTCACTTTTTACCTTAATAAATCCATCAAAGGAAATGAAAGCTAAAAATCATGAACAAAAAGACTCTGTAGATGATTGCTATAATTTATGGCGAACGAAGACCAGCTAGAGACATAATCTCCAATGCTGTTAAAAACGCAAAATGGTAATTCATTCATACTCTTGTTTATTTTAAAAATAAAACAGTTCAAAAGAATTAAAGTGTCTCATCAAATCAGATAAATGAAGATAAATTTGAGAACCGATCAGTAAAAAATTGATACCTAAAATTATCGTCTAAGTTAGTTTTATGGCAAAGATTTAAAATAAATCATCCTACATATTTTAAATCACCAAATTTATCAACATTTTATTCATTTTTTTCTATCAATTGAAATAATTCAGTACCATCTCCTGGTAATACTAAGAATCTATAACTCTCTATTCTATTGTCCTAAGACATGCTGTCTATGATTCGAGCATTGTGGTTAATGAACATTATATAAGTTATATACTAGCAACAGAGAAATGAAACGTTTCTATCCGATAAAACTTGGCCTCAGGAAGTATTAAATGTTGCCAATACTTAATTTAACATCATATAAGGCGTTAAGGCAAATGTTTGTGAAGTAGAGTCCAATTAAGCTGAGCGTTTGTTCAAAAGCGTAATTTTCCTTCTCACTTTAATATGTTTTCAGTATTGGTAGTTTATTCGTAGTAGCTTAGTAATTTTTAAGAGGAGTATAAGTTACGGATATGTCTCAATAATTTTTAGCATTACCATGATATTAGCCTGCGTATCCTGTTTGAATATTATAATTGTGTAAATTTATCAGTTCAGATATGTACAAGAGTTAGTTTACCTATGTTAACATGAATAGGATTTTTCTCATGGTTAGTGCTTAAAATAGACGCAGAATCACAAATTAATGGTTACGCCACTTTTCGGCATTTTCAGCGAAAATTCCGAAATTTAAAAAATCAAGATCTTTAACCAATAAGTTTTTAATGAAATGGAGTCCCATCGTTTTTTGATCCACTAGTTCTCAGTGTAGAAACAACTGGAGCTCGGGTCTTTGTGTGTAATATATATATAGTCGTAAAAGAGAGACGTGATGGGACCCATGATCTCCTAATTGATTCAACTAATTATTCAAAAGTATTCCTTGTAAAAACAGTGAAGAGGTGCACTCAGTAAGAAGGAAAAGGGGGGAAAACACGTACATGAAATGAAAGCAAAGAAACAGAGGCTTATGCCATAATTGGGGAGCTTCCGGGTACCAATTCCAGGATTGAGTTTGCACGGAAGTCCAGCAACCAATTTCACATCCAGCAGTTGCTTGGCTTCAGTAGTGTTAGGGAACAAAGATTTATCATTATGGATGCTGGGAATTGATACATCCAGCACCGCTTTTAGCTCACACACACGCCTGAAACAACAGACGATCGTTAATCCGCAACGACAGAGAGTGTCAAACCAAACATTTACCTCACGTTGCTGCAGCTCTGACGCAAAGCATTAGAAAACTCAGGAGAGAGGTATATTAAGATGTATTATCAGTTTTAAATTGCTTCAAAATGGAGGAAATTGACATAAAAAGGTAGTGATTGATCTGTTTCCAGAGCATCCCAGGCAGCAGGTGGCTCCTGGTCATCTTAGTATCCCAAACTACAGGATTTTGATGATGGATTGGATTTGGGACGAGCTACAACCGATTCTCGCAAATGGCAACATTTGGAGTTGTGTTAACCCAATTATTTTTCCCAAATGTTACCATAATAATAGAATAAAATTCAGTGTGAATGTTTCGCCCGTAGTTATTTTTCTACGATCTTGCATTCCGGACCGTGAGTTAACTTTTCATTAGTTTATGAAAGAATACTGCAGTATTAGATTCATTATTTCAATTATCTTTTATGCTTCGTTTTGGCCGAAAAACAGCATTTTTAAGTCCAAACCGATTTATTTTTCTCTTTAATCCAGCGTAGAAATGTCTTACGGCAGGAAGAGATGGCATGGGTTCAAGTCCCAGAAAATACAACAATGTAATTCTTTCTGTAATGGGTTAAAACGTCAAGGAGAGTTAAAAAGTAATCAAATGAGAGCGTTAAACAACCATTTGAGGAAAAAAGTAAACCTTAGAGTCTGTTACGAGTTTTAATTGTTTCTTTCAAGACTTAAAGCTTATTATACAGGAAGAAGGGATAAGCTTTTCTCTTATAAACGTTTTGACTGAAGTACCTTGATAGTTATACAATGAGTTTTCATGAAGACGAATCAAGTAAATGACAAAATTAACTATCCTTATTTGTTCTCTGTGGCCACTGCGGGGAATTCTAATACATGCGATAGGCATAATTTGACAAACCATAGAGGGCTCAATCATCAACGCCTACACCATTAAACATTCTCAAGATCGGTATAACTACTTCGACAGTCTATTGACATTATATATCGATGGTTCCCATAGATTCTCATCTCTTGTCCTTTATGTGAGGTTTCGAGTACCTGTTTGCACAATTTTTAAATTGAGATACGCCGAAATAAGGTCGTCATACCTGGTACAGTCCAGTCAAGGATTAACATCTAAAGATTTGTGACGATGTTACGTCTAGAAGTGCCTTTGGAGCTGTAGCGTCATTCAAAGTGGTCAAACCAACTTTTGTGCCATTTGTTTCTTATTTCTAGGAATGACGCGGTTTCATTATCTTGGGATTTTATTTATGAAAATTAGATTTACATATTTTCCATGATGCCTTAAGTGGCTATCCGTGTTGCATGGCGAACAATTTTACGGACATTCTTCAAACCAGAAGACTCTATCCACCCGAAAAACACTGGTCCTCAAGCTTCATCCCGCGAAATACTTCACGAGGAATATTTATTACTAATAACACTGTTTCATCCAGTACATTTTTAATATATTTTTTTTAATATTTTAATATTTAATTTTAGAATAAATATAAAAACGCCATATTTCATCAGGTGACGGATTATAAATATTTAATTCTATATTTATACTCGCATTAAATGGATGTCATTCCCAAAAACGAAGAGAGTTAGGTAAATTTTATCACTTTCACAAGAGAATTGTATTTTTTCGGTCTGGTGGTTTAAAACTATAGTCATTTTTACGTAAATTATTTTATCAACAGAATCTAATCGAATTGCAGGAAAACATTAATGAAATAGCAATTTTTGTGGTAATTATAACAAATATCAAATAGAAAAATTATTCCGATCTAAATCAAATTAAAATGAATGTAACTTCGTAAATGTACGTTCGCGTAAATGAACATGCTCCACTCATTATCAGCTCCTTTGATCATTGCTTTTGCGGCGTCACTCCATCGCTTTTTGGGGCTTACAACTGCCTCCGCTTACAAAATACGTCATGCGCTAAAATAATTTGAAGATGATGAATTCGCTCTTTGGAATATTTTGGGAACTCCAGGACTAGCTACTGTATTATCTTCACGGAATCGCCTGCAAGTGCACTTATGTGCGAAATTTTGCAGAGGTAAAAATCATTCGCCTCGATCGGGGTTCGATTCCCGGTCACTCGATTTGACTTTACTTTTGCAAAAAAATATATGGCATGCAGTAGGTACATAGGCAAAGCTGGTACATAGGCAAAGGTATGGTGGTGAGACCTAAAATTTGCTGAGTGATGAGACTATTAAGGCTGAAAATAAATTCCGTAAGTCATGTAAATATGATTTTGATGATTAACAAATCAAAGTCATTGATATATATGAGGGAGGACCAGGGCAGAAGCCCAGGAACAACTGAACTCCGTACACACGCTGATAAATTTTAAACAGCAAATTTGGTATTTATGCCTCATTTTCTTATACTTAAACGCTCTTTTTGAACCATGATAAATAAATGCGAATAAAATAATAATGAGTGTGCAGAAAAATGTGTACCTATAATTCAATTTTAGAATGAGAAGCAGAGATTCAATTTTCCTAAAGCACTGCCTCTATGAGCTCCTCATACTGGAGTATTCAGCCGACTATTTGAGGAGCATTGCAGTACTTCGTGATATAATTTTAAGCAACGGGACGTGATTCAATCAACTGTGGAGAAGACTTAAGTCATGCCTAGGCAGGATGAAGCTGGGGGTACAACGGAAAACGCGTAATTTGTTTTCCAGAGCGGGGAAGGATTTCGGGCGATGGGATGAATGTGGGACTGAGCGCCCGTGCCTAACTCTGCTCAACTGATGGCTGCAGAAGGAGTCTTATTTCCGCGCGCGGGAATATTGAAGTTGACAAGGGGGAGTGTCTGTCTTTAGCCCGTTTAAAAGGGTAAGATAGCTGGCAAGTCAAATGGGGAATTTGGTATGAGGGTTCATACACATACCTCGGAGGCTGAGGGAGACACGGAAAGAGAATATATGTAAGGAATAGCGGGAGGGCTCGCGCTAAGGGACCCTAGGGAATCCTTCTTCCCTTTTTCCGATTATTATGAGAGCAGATGTGAGGAGATAATTATTTCATCAAAGAAAAGAAAATATCTAACGCAAAATTTATTAAATACCTAGGCGTCACCATCACTGAAGACATGTCATGGGGAAAACAAACATCGGGGAAATAACTAGTGTAGCAAACCGTAGATTAGGATTCGTAAAAAGGGTTCTAGGCAAATGTGATGAGAGAGTACGAGAAAGAAGCTATTTTACACTTGTCAGGCCTCATTTAGAATATGCCGCTAGTATATGGAATCCGCACGAGGAAGGTATGATAAAAGAATCAGAGCGTGTGCAAAGGAGATCCGCTAGATTTGTTAAAGGCCGTTATGATAATTGTATAATTGTTACGAGTTTAATAGAAGAACTAGGTTGTGTAATACTATCAGAACGCAGGTTAAAATTTAGGTGAAACCTTTTAAGTAAATTCGAAACCGATTTCTTCACAGATGACGTTAGATATATATTAAGAACCCCTGCGTATTATGCTAGGTTTGATCATCTTAACAAGATTAGAGAGATAGATTGTCGTACCGATAGATTTAGAATGTCATTTTTCCCTCGTACTATAAGAGGGAACAATAGGCAGCATAGCAAAGGGATAGGTAGGTGAAATATAGTTAGAGTAGTCTGTAGTGCATGATGCATGTAATAACAACCAATAATCCCTTTCTTATTATGTAGGCACTAAAAATATAGCTGCATGTGACCCTATTATCTAGCATGTCTCCGTTAAATATCCTAGTTGCATGTCAATAGTGCATGTTTGATGATCTTCACCCCCTGCGACACACCCTCGTGGTGGCTCGCAGGGTATTACGTAGATGTAGATGTAGATGAGATGGCGTCGGTACCCTGGGAGATAGAGCAAGCAGGGACTCAGTTGTCCCCCTCGCGAGCAGATTCTATTCCGACCCCCCGGGGCCGTGAACCGCGAAATTCCTCGCGAGGGAGATGGGTGGAGCAGTTAGCTCCCAAATCTCTCCCATTCCCCCTCCCTCTATTGAAGGGCTTGTCAGCTCTTTCGATGGCACTCGCGAATAAAATCGCACTGGGTGTATGGGGGGAGGGGAGGAGATAGGTGTCCCCCCTGAGGGGAAATTTAATCTCTCCGAGCCTTCAATTTATTTCCCAGCGATTGAAACCGGCATTCCAATTTCCCACCATCCAAATGGCTTTTAGTTCGTTTTGTGATTTTTCCATCTATAATGAATTAGGTCTCTTTAAGGGTTTTTCTACACAGGTAAAAGAGGTCTTGCAACACTTTGTTTCATTAGTGAAACACTTTCTTTAGGCATTGTCTCATATTTTTTACGTTGCCTGTACTTTTTTATTAGAGAAACGCTGCTGTCTATCACTCATTTTAAAAATGAAAACCGATTACCTATGTTCAGTTATATCATTACATTCCAATTTTAAAAAATATTAGGCTAAATATTCGATTAAGTACGTATTTGTTATTTCCTTTGTTGGAAGATGTAAGAATAGTTAACATTCGATTGCAAAACTAGCCAAGCGACTGCTAGCTGCAGAGTCAATGAAGATGCAAAGCATGCTGATCAGCAGAAAATTATGGTTACCACCTTTTATTGGGCAAAAAAGGTACTGCATATGCTTTTAGTGGAGAAAATGTAGAAAAAACCTTCAACGAAAACATTCATTACTATTTATTCTGAAAGGGAGCTAGCACCTACAGGATAATCATTATTGCGAAAGTAAAAAAGGTTTTCAATGACACTAAGAACGTTATAACAGAGAACAAGTTCAAGATGCGATGTACGAAATAATCATATTATCGTTGTACAGAGTGGCGGTTTATGCTTGCAGATCCTGGACTGTGAGAAACGATGATAATAACTCATCAAGGTCTTTCAGATATCGGAGTGGGGGAGGATGGAGAAGACAGTGTTGACAGATAAAATCATGAATGATTTATTTCACTCACAGTTGGATGGACACAAACTTCAGAGGAACTACCCGTGACGGCCAAGAGGGAAGAAACAACTCTAGTGGAAACTATGAAAAATAGTGAGGAAGATGTTTTTCCTTCGAGATGGAACGTCAGATGTTTCAAGTTTATTGCTTTAATTCCGTAGGGTGATTCACCTCACAACCGGAATACTACCAAGGGCCACTAATGAATCAATAGTCGTAATCAATAGCCAAAAGGCTAGATACTAGTATGGCAGTGAACGAGAGGATTAGCGGTTGAATTTACACCGCAGTTAAAGGTTGAAACTGTAACTACCTTCAAAGTA
This sequence comes from Ceriagrion tenellum, assembly GCA_963169105.1. NCBI lineage: Eukaryota > Metazoa > Arthropoda > Insecta > Odonata > Coenagrionidae > Ceriagrion > Ceriagrion tenellum. Next base: position 134,453,302 of record OY720635.1, read on the forward strand.
GGTGGTGTAATGGAAAAATTCCAAAGGCCACTTATTCTTGTAAAACTAGATGCTAGAAGGCATCTCATGGATTAGAGATTGAGCTCCTAAAAAATTGGAAAGAAGCGGGTTAGGAAAGGGAAATGTTAAGAGCACCATTCTAAAATCCACGAGTATCTCACCAAAGGTCTTGTGGGTCGAGAAACCATAATAAGAAAATCAAATCTTTGCCAAGAGCTAGCGTATAGAATTTCCCCTCCCTTTTAATATATCTAAGGACGTCATTAATCGTATATTTTAACTATCGTGACGAATCACCTCTCCGTGAGGGATTACCCATCAAAAACAATACTTCGGCACATTCCTCCTCTATCCACTCTTTCCCGCTCCCCTGAGAACACCATTTTTCCCTCTTAACACTTCCCACTCTTTTTTCTCTCCTCCTTGCCCCTTACTTTCATACTCTGTAGCTTAAATAAGTACACGTTTGGAAAATTTTGTCATACTTAATTATGGCAAAGTCAGCTGCACCAAGTTATTATGAAAAACTTAAATTTTTTAAGTGTAGCAGTGTCTCTTGATTATTAAATGTTTCCACTATGACAAGTGTACAGCTGTAAACAGAAAAGCTCCTTTCCTCATTAAAGCAAAGCAATCGAGATGAAAAATAAAAGAAATAATTTCAATAGATACGATGGTCTCGAATTCATCCACACGTGTGAACACTTCATCCATAATAATCCCCAACCTTTTTCCTTCTCGTCCTATATCTCCCTTCCACCTCCCCTACTTAAATTAATGGCCGATAATCACCAACGCCGGCAGCGAGCACTCATTTCCCCTTGACGAAATGACCTGCATAGGTCACGAAACGTCGAGCTTACACTCACTCGAATATCCGGAAATCTTTTAAGCAAACACTGTTTCCTTGAATAAATTTATTAAATACTCCCGTGAATAGAAAATCTGTAAATTAAAAGAAGAATTAAATGTATTCGATTTTAATATTGTGAGCACAGAAAAGTAATGTGGAACATTATGAATTCCTTCTTACCAAATTAATGTGTCCATTAGTAAAATTCTTCCATTCCTGATCTTTGAAATTTATGAAAAATAACAGTAACTTAAACTTCCGCTTGACCTGCAACTTCCCTTGCATTGTTTGCTGTATCGTTTGCAGCGGGCTTCGCGTTGTAAGTTGATATTCGACTCCTTGGTTGAATCGATGGGCATTAGCATTTCAAATGCTGATAGCCCCTCACGCCCCACACACAGCAGTGAAAAGACGCCATTGATTAATTTCCTTTTCCTTTTATCACGGTAAACAAGCAGGACTTGAAAACTTCGTCTGGATATCCAATTTGGTTGATGGGAAATCACTTTTCATGAGGAACTTACGTATATAGACTGTAGTTTCTCTCGAGAATTAACTCACTGAACAAACTAAGCAAATGATGCAGTGTCGACTGTGTTTTTCACTCAAAAGAATCACGAATCTCTCTGCAGAGAAAGGAGGCGTAATTTTTAAAAGCTAGTTCTCAGACTGTTTTACTAAAAGCCATCTCACTTTGTATTTAGATACAGCATTAGTACATAGGGGAAAGATATATCTTCTTCTTGCTGTTATCAATCCTTAGATTGGTTTGAATATAGACCTCCATTCACATCTTTTCTGAGCTTTCCTTTCCATTTCATCTTCGTGGGATGTTGCCTCTGCATCCTTCCTCACTCGCGCCAGATATTGTTCCCTTGGCCTCCCTCTGCATCGTACCCCCTCCACCACTCCCTCTAACACACGCTTTACTAGACTCTCGCGTCTCAATATATGCCCCACCAATTCTTCTCTTCTTTTCACAATACTCTCCCATGGTTCATTCCCCTTCTCTCTCATTCTCTTGATCCCCTCTTTTATATTAACTCTGTCCATCAAACTGATTCCCAGGATTGGTCGATAACACCACACTTCTAAAGCAACCAGTCTTCTTCTTTCTACCTTTGCAATGGATTCACATCCGTGTAGAGCGATGCTCCATACAAAAATTTTATCAATTTTTTTCTCATATCTATGCTGATGTTTCTCGCAGTAAAAAGTTTTTTCTTCTTGTTGAAAGGTCTTTTAGCCATGGATATTCTATATCTAAATTCTCTATTGCTTTTTGCGTCACTTGTTATTATTGCCTCCAGGTATTTGAATTCCTTGACCATTTGCATGCTTTTGCTTTGTATACTTGTTTTACAATTGACATATCCCTCTTTACTGCAAACCATTCCCTTCGTTTTTTTATTGTTAATTCTCATATAGTATTTCTTTCATATATATATATATATATATATATATATATTTTGTGACGGATCGGCCGTCCCAGTCCTGGCCTCCACGTCCCAGTCATCACCCCTACCCACCTCCTTTTTTCCTTCCCTTCCCCCAACCGAGGAGTGCAAGGAATTATGAGTGTGCGAGTGAATGACTGTGTGTGTGTTGACTGAAGGTCTGTGTCGGTGACGAGTCCCTAGGTGTATTCCCCCTCATTTTAGTTTTGTAAGTGTGTGTGCCCCGACACCCCCTCTTGCCATCGAGGGCTATATAAGCGTGTGCAAGTGGAATCACAAGGAGCATTATAATCGCATTGATTCACTTCATTATGGCCAGTATTCTTATGCTGCTTACGACGATCAGAATCAGATTTTTTCTTCGTGGACACTGATTGTGCAGACGAGAGAAAGTGAGGTTGTGAATGAGAGAAGGATAAGACGTACGTGAGGGAAGCCAAGCCGGGCGATCTACTCCGGAATCCAGAAGTTGCTGCCGTGGAGGTTCCAGGGGCGGCCAGGCTGCATACATTGCCGTCTCCACGAAATAGAGAGACCGCAGCAGATAGCAGAGCCTGCGTCCAGCCCGGACTCCGGCACCCAGGAGCGGAGTCATCCGGTGGTCATCCAGGTCACGTAAAGTTGTTACCCTGACCCCAGTGATACCACCCCCCGTGCCCGAGTATTTGTCCCCGTACGTAGTTCCTCGCCATTGCTACGGCAACCTACGCTAGTCGCCGACGCATCAGTGATTAACGTAATGTGTATTTGGGAGGGACTTATATCACTTCCCAGAAATCAAATTATTGTAATAATCAAAGTAAGTCCGCTTAACGGCACGAAGTTTGTTTGTTTAAATCTTTTTTTTTGTATTGTTTAGTGATAAGGTTAAATGCCAATTGCATGAATCATTTAATCTCTTCATTACTAACCCCATCACTTTTCATTCCCATCCGGTTTAGCAGTTCATGTACATTGTGTTTTTTGAAATCTCAAATATATTTGTGAATGTTGTCTGAAAGATCCTTGCATTCCTTTGGTTGTCTCCATAAAGTCCTTTTTTCCAAACCCCACCTGCGCCGAGTCGTCACAGGCTTTCCTTCACTACGAGATAAACTACAAACGGGAATCCCCCGCATTTATTGCAATTTTAAAAATAAATCTTTCGGTAAACCGTCCTCGCTGGCAGCACGGGAAGAAGAGGGAGGTTTACCGTTTATGGGTGGTTTTCGCGGTCTACATCCGGGCGACCGACGGTGAACCATTACTATATATATATATATATATATATATATATATATATATATATATATATATATATATATATATAAGCTAGCAACAAGGCGTTGAGGTTGGGGATGGATAGATAGGTATATCAGTGGACACTCACAGAAAGGCGATCCATGGCGACGCCGGTGTCCACTGCTCTCGGAAGCTTTCGGGTGAGAACCCTTCCTCAGCGGGAGAAAATCACAACTGAAGAGTGTCACACTGGAGTTGAGGGTAGAGGGTCTGCCAGGCCTTCTACGTTGGCCTCACAAGCACACCTCTCAATGTACGAATCAATAACCACAGGAGCAGCGTGACACAACAATTGAAGCTGCCTGTAGCGGAGCACGCCAATTCTCATAACCTCCCCTTCAACGACTGCTTCCAAGTAAAAATCATTCGCGCCCTCCCACCTGACACATCTATCATGGAGCTCCGCCATTGGGAACAATCATATATTTCAATCCTAAGATGTATGTGTACTCCCGGGCTTAACCTCCGCTAGCTTTCTCCGTATCCCCTCCCATTATTCCTCCCTCCCTCACTTCCTTCCAACCAATCACTTCCCTCAAAAACCAACCACCCTCCTAAGCAGACCCTCTACCCTCAACTCCAGTGTGACACTCTTCAGTTGTGATTTTCTCCCGCTGAGGAAGGGTTCTCACCCGAAAGCTTCCGAGAGCAGTGGACACCGGCGTCGCCATGGATCGCCTTTCTGTGAGTGTCCACTGATATACCTATCTATCCATCCCCAACCTCAACGCCTTGTTGCTAGCTTATATTTCTAAATTTATTTCCTTTTTCTGTTATATATATATATATATATATATATATATATATATATATATATATATATATATATATATATATATATATATATATATATATATATATATATATATATATATATATATATATATATATATATATATGTGAAATAACTGGTACGAATAACTTTCTTGAAATGGTTTTCAAAGTATACTACCATGAAATAGGATGACCCTTTGGAAGAAATCTCACGTAGCAACAGGGTTCTTTTGAAGATTACACACTTGTTGGATTATTTAAAAAAAATTACGGTGCTAAAAAAGACGACTAGTTCAAAATTATGGTCATGTTCGTAATGTAAGCATTTTTGGAGTGTAGCTCTTATTCTTTGGAAAAATTTTTTTCAGCTTTAAGGATGTGCAATCAAATGAGTAACAACTTTCAAAAGACATCCTTAACGCGAAAGATGGAAGATCTTCATGGCAGTAGAACGAGTTACAGAAGCATATTCTTTAATTTGATCCTGGAACTCATTTGTCAAATGTAGACATATTAAAATCCCTCACAAAATTTAATTATTTTACTGCCAATTTCTGTAATCAGTTTCAAAATATTTCCTTTTAAGACTCTTGCACTAAGAGTTTGGGAATAGTTTACGGTCTTTGATTTTAAATCCCATCCAACCGTCACAGTTTAATCGTTGAAGAGGGTTTATTGATATACATATATCGAGGAAAAGTTTTCCACCTATGAATTTCACGTAGAGAGAGGCCTTACAAAATGACTTGCTCTGCGCAAAAAAATACGCCGAGAAAAAATTTGTTTTTTATTTTCTTAGATTTTAAATGAAAAACGTAAAGACTTCTGGCTAAATTTATGTTTCACAGATGCATAAATGGATATGAAATAACTTTGGGAATGGTCCCAGAGTATGATTGACTGCTTTGAATCACGTATTACTTATCCCCTTTGGTGCCTTAGAATTGTATACGCCGTACTCTTCCACAAAACTTGACACATTGGAGGAACATTATTTTTTAACATTCAGATCCGCACAGAAGCACGAAAAATTGAGCGGGAGAAAAATGACGGTTTGTAGGTCATAGAGTTTTTTGAGAATACCCATGGTTTTAGGGTTAAATCATAAATTGGATTCAAAAAATATTTGCTGGTGACGATTCAAATGTATTAAATTACATTTTAAGTGATTTAAGCCAATTTAAGCCAAAAATAACATGGATAATAATTAACGATAAAAAATAATTAAGGTTTCCTGATACTGTACGGTACGCTATGGTGCATAGAAAATCCCAAAGGAGACGAATGAGAAGGCATCTCATCGGAGGGCACCTTTTTCGCCCTAGGGCATTACATTCGAGACGATCCGGTTAGAGATGTATAGTTTATTATAATGTGACTACTCTCAAAATATGCCATTATTAAGTTAACAGACAAAAGGTGGTAAATAATTATGCTACTGGTTATTTTGACCTGCTGTGATAAATTATAGTATCAGTCGATTAAACTTTAGATTCATGTAAACTAAATCTGTAGTTTACTTTTTCTCGTTTAATGTAAGCGACAGTAATAATTCATGCATGCGATGTATTATAACATATCTGGAATAACTCGTCAAAGACATTGCCAAAATTATTTTCAAAAATTAAAACTTGACATTACATAAGAAAAAAGAGCCACATGCGATGTATCTATCTCCAATAGGTTCATAGTGAGTCATATTAAAGTATTAACGGTCGACAGGAATGTTTGAGTTGGATGATACTCTAAGATAGGATGAAGCAGCAACAAAATGCGTCTGTTGATTCATCTTAAATCTCTCCAGAACACTGGCGTAAACATGAAGGACAGTGCATCTTGGATAAAAACAACGAATTAATATTTTGTCATCGTGAAAACAGAGCTCTGTAGTATTGGTTGTTAAGATTTTTTTTACGATGAACGCATTCGAGGAGGGACATGGACGTACTGCTACTTTTCCACTGTTGTAAGTTTAATTTTTCCAAAAATCATGTAAAATCTGGCGTTGAAAAAACACATTAACCCTAAATTACGCTTTTAATTTCATAAAAAATTATTTAGTAAAAATCTACCCTTAGACTTGAACTTTGACGACGCGCAGGAATAGCATGTGATGCTTATAAATTCTTGGCAACATGGTTTGAGAGTTATATCATAAATTGACTTTATACAATATTTGCTGGTGACAAACAAAAATACATATTTATTTGAGCTTTGCGCTATTTCAAGCCAAAATTAACATGGATAAATGTTAACAATAAAAAAATTAACATTACGTTCAGTCTCTTTAGAATTAGTACATCCACTGGTTAATTGCAGATTTTATAAAAGTTGAAAAAATCCTCCAGATCGTTATACGTGCAGGGCCCCACCTATCTCTAATTTCCTTCCTTCAACTCAACGTGCATCCTACCCTTCTTGCCGTTGATAAAACTTAATATCTTCCTTTACCTTCCCCGCTTTCCAAACATCTATCCCTGTATCTCAGCCTTGAGAAACCCATCGCTCCTCATTATCTCTTCCAACCAACTACCCTGGCTCGCCCAAATCCCATCTAGAAGTTTCCTCTTCTCACCAGCCATGTCATACACACTTCCTTTCCATCCAATCCACCGCACCTCCTCCATCTTCCAAACCGACATCTCAAACGCCTGCAGTCCATTCCCTTCATCCTTGTCAGGAATTGGTTTGTCAACCAGACAAAGAGTTAGAGGTAATTTTGGGCAATTAAAGGAATAGTACAAAACGTACTGGATGAAGATAAATTATAAGAAGGCGAAAAAGATGACATTGTTATGAGTGAGAAACTAGATTTTTGCTGCCAAGATTTTCGTCAACCAAGCAGCAACAGAAAATCTGGTGATATACGCATGAATGAGGCGTAGTTGTAAAAATATCGCCAGAACCGTCACATTCTCAACGACCAAAATCAAATGGCTCCAAGCATCCTTACTACTGGCCGAGTGAATGCGGACAGGATAGTGCTCACAGTCCTGCAACGGGTTTGCGAACATCCATCTCTCTGCTATGGCTTCCATGAATCCCTTGATCTATTCATCCCTTCCATAAATGCTCTTTGATCGAGAATCCTGGTCCATCTGCTATCTCCCTATCGATTTTGGGATCTAGTGACGTTTCAGTAGCAAATAGGCGGCTACTCTGCTCAATTCAAGTATCCATGTCCTCTTGCTGTTTACTTTTCCATTATGTTTCTTCCCATTCGTTCTCCAGGAGTCTTCTGACGTGGAAATCGCTGCATATCCAGCAGTACATATTCAAACTATTCCGGAAATATGGAGCGGTGGTGGTCTCTGAGGACATGTGGAGTTATTCACCTCGAAGTAATTCACCAATGTCTGACATTTTGAATGCTCTCTGTAAAATTTGATACTAACAGCGTCAAACGTGCTTCTATCAGGGGTACATATATTCATCATTCGAAACTATATGTTAAATGTCCGTGAGCTTGTATAAAAGCGTTTATGCATTGGATTCAATATCAATAGACTTTAAGGCATGATTGATAATTAAGGAATATTATAGTAGAAATTAACCCTTGATTTCATATCATACTTTAAAGACAAGCAACTTTCAATCCGACGCAAAAATGTTTTCGACCAGCTCACATACACACAGATGAGTGAGCAGTGAGAAGGTGCACCACTGTTACAAGTTTGTTTGACGCTGTTTGGTTTCAAACTTCAAAGAGAAAATTCAAAGTCAATACACTATAAATCCCTCATACTACAATCTAGGCGTGGTGGAAGGTCTTACGTGTTCCAATGGCTCCTATACCTGGACTGACGGGAGCAATAAGGATTGCTCCTGGTAGGCCATTCATGTCAGATAGGTTGGTAGTAGACTGACGAAAGTTTTGGTGTTCAGAAGACGGTGTCAGGTGTCGATGTTCAGACGATGGCGTCGACGTTCATATCATGGTGGGCGAGGAAAGTAAACTTCTGGATAAAATCCGAGATAGGCAGGGCAGGTAGCTGGAGGAACTAATACGTGGCGATGGGTTATTGAAGACCATGATAGAAGGAAGAATGTTGGGCAAGCAAAGAAGAGGAAGAAATAAAATAGCTTTTACGGACGGGATGAGGGAGAGTAGATAGTATACTGAGGCGAAAAGAGAAGTTCTAGTGGTAGTAGGGATCCTGAATGTGTAGAATATCGGGAGGAGTTTCTCTGAATTTCGCCTAAACCTACATTTTACCCGTAGAATACTTAGAAAATTATAGAATTGTGACTACATCTAAAAAAGATACGTAAAGGGTCGCAGGGGATGATTTCAAGTCATGTATATGCTACTCGTCTCAGTGACTCCACGCGGGCGAGATAGAACGCCACACGACAGGCAAGGCGACAATCAAAAGTAGTCAAGAGGAATAGAAAGTTCAACGCAAACTAGAAACTTGGTGAGTGCCACGTTTATAAGCACGCTATCATTCGGTTCTTACATTATAGGTACTGCCACGTTTTTCATAACTCATTGATCTCACTGATTAATGCAGGGTGTATTGCAAGCCGGATTAGGTTTTAGTTATGATAATAAGTCATGAAACTCATGTATAAAGCCTGTTATACCCATTTAGTCTGTCTCGCCTCCGTACGCTAACAGTATGCTGACATTTTAATAATATGACAGATTATAATGGAAGGTTACACGTAGAAAACTAAGTTACCTATTATAGCCATATAAGGACTGAGCGATATGGTATGCCCAGGTTATCTTGAGCACATCGAAGAATGAGGGCTGACCTACATTAGCGTATAAAAAATAACTACGAAGCATGAAAAATTTTTCATGAGCTTTCATTTTATAGAAACTTTTCATGTAGGCTCTTCGAATACCTATTCATAAATTGGATTGGAGCGTAAAGGGAAAATGAAAATATCCCACTCTTAGGTATAAACTATTTTAAAATTTGGAAAAAATACCTGATTTCGCCAATATATGAATCCAAGCTACATTAAGAACTTTTAGAAAACTTATTCCGAAAAACTCTAAGTTTCCATATACTATGAAACATTCAAGAGGTCCTCCGAGTCAGTGAAGTCTAACAACCGCGAAGAATTTGCAGCAATATTTTGCAGAAATATAGAAAAAAATCGTGAACAAGTAAGACAGACGGGAAACCTCTCATTCAGTTGTACCGCAAGATTTTATTTTGCAATTCCCAGTGTATTATTTTATCTCGCAATGATTATCTTATTAATTTGTTTAACTTTCCGACGGTTTTCATAATCACTAGACGACAGAGGATCATAAAATCAATGGAATCAGTAAACAATTTCTCCACTCGAGTTGACTTCAGTCTTGCATGTTAAAAAAAAGCTTGCAGTATGATTGTTAGTAATCTTTTGAAAGAATTCCTAAGCTTATGAATGAGACAAGTGAATGACTAATTCCAAATTGGTAACGCATTTGTGTCCCACGTGTACAGAACTGAAAGAGCAGCAAAGGAAGTCAATGCCATGGCTAATTCCGCACAAACAGTTTCTAGCGAACTCAGCTAAATAGATTATTATCCACCGCTCTAGAGTAAAATACACTAAATATATAACTTTTATAACAATCACATAGGTATTTAGGAACACAAAGGCTATTATTACATGCTTAAAAATATTTTACGCTGCCTAAATATTTCAGGTACCAGGACAATATAAAATAACTAACTACCGTAATGCAGTCAAACTTTATTGACCTTGTTTTTGAGGAAAATAAGTCATAATTTTTTAGAGTTTTTCTTGCAATATTATGAAAAGGTAATGAGACTCTTATGACCACCTTTTACTAATTTTTAGAGAATATTTTTAGGAAAATCTCTGCTCATAAATGAACAATTGACAAATAAATGACTTTTTAGCTCAAAAATTGCAATTAATTTTCGTCACAAATATCAATTTTCAATAGATAAGGACTGAAAATTTTAATATTTTCGAATATTACTGTGAAATTCCGTTAGTTCGAAACTTTTATAACTTTTCGGCATGAATTAAAATGATTCCCTTTGATGAAAACGAGATAAAAAACGTACTTCAACGGGGACAGATAATTTTTTAGATATGTATATACAAATGATTGGGATTAAATAATCCCGACGATGAGCCTATTTGTAGAAATTTAAAACATACTCAGACATACGATTTTCTCTATGATTTAGTATTGAAAATATAGCGATGAAATGAATTTATGTCCAGAGATAATGCTAAATGTTGTTAATATCCGAATGCTATATAGAATTCACTATAATTAATGGATCAGTTTCACAGAGGTTTACGATTTTCCCGGTTTCATTTATCACATTTATGGAGACATCGCACTCGGAAATATAATAAAATTTTATACCATAAACCGATATGATATGAAATAATTCATTTTCATATATATAATACAGGTTGGAGTGAAACAAATGTTACTGCCGTGTTGTTCCAGGGTATTGAATTTAATCGAGAAAATAATTGATAATTAGACGTGCATATTATTCCTCCGATCATTAATCTAGTCCACTTTGGTGGAAATAAATATCCCAAAGACATCGTAAAATCTCCTCTCATCGTATAAGGTCCATCTTCTCTTTGACTTTTCCCCGTCTTTATACCAAACCAGCCGATTAATTGAGAAAATGGTCGGTGGAAAAAATTGTAAAGGTGGCGAAGATTCATGGGTGGAAAATATATCATTGTTTTTGGCACGTTGGCTAGCCCGTCTCCCAGGAACGCAAGCCATGCATCTCAGGATGGATACGCAATTTCGATCGAATTTTTTCTGAGCGTTGAAAACCTCTGAATTTGGCCGAAATCCAGTGAGAGGGTCGCCGCTCGCCTTCATAGAGGAAGCTTCTTCTTAAGCTCTTGAGGAAGTGGGTGTCGCCAACGGGAATTGCCCCACCCGAGCGGTACTTATTCTGATTCCTCTTCTAATCCTTATCCTCTTCATCCACAGTCCTTCACTTCCCAGATTCCTCGTTTATGGCATAGAGTAGAGAGTTGAAAAAGGAAGAACGAAAATCATTTCGACCATTTTTTTTCAATTAATCTGCTTGTTTGCCATAAAGTCGACGAAAAGTCAAAGACAAGATGGGCATTATACAATGGGAGCAGGTTTTTACGATGCCTTTGGGTTATATTTTTGTCTCCAATGCGGACTCGATTAATGATCAGAAGAATATTATTCACGTGTAGTATCAATTTCGTCGATTGCATTTAATATCCTGAAATAACACGGTACTAAAATCTTTTCCAATGTTGACATGATTTACATGTTGTTATAATTGCAACCTGCATCAACTTAATAAATTAGTTGCTGTTTTCCATTTGAAAGCTCTATTTATGAACTACGGGTTTCACTCTCTTAACCATCTGTCATTTGAAGCATAATCACATTGTTCAAGCAAAGCTTTTTAGTGAAAGAAAAATTAATTTTATTTTTCAAGTATGGAGGCCTTTCATTCGATTTCCCGGAAATTGTTTGTAGCGGAAGCTTCTTAGTTTACGATGCGCCGACATTACTCCCGAGTCCTACCACTAACCTTTTACTTTAGTTCGTGCGTACTTTGTTTTTTATTGTTATTTCGTGTAAATACTACAGTAAGGATTTTCCTAAATAAGTTGCCTTCCATATAAAGTTTTCGATTATTTGTCCCAAAACAGTGTTGAGACCTTTTTAATCTCAATAACAGCAGGTATTCGGCCAGATCGGTGAAAAAAAATTAGTTACAATGGGGTAAGGTTGAATTGGATTGAAGAGATACCCCAAGTTACAGATGACCGATAGTAGAGCAAATACAATACAGATTCAAAAACTTAGAATTTTCCTGAGTCACAATGAAACACAAATCCCAGTTTCCGTTGCGAGAAATACATCACCAATTTAAAATCATGGCAGAATATTCCATAATTACGGATGATTCAATAGGCGCTCTCAGCAAAGCACGTGCTTATTTTTTTCCTGTATGCAAGGATAAATATTCAACTGAAACGTGATTAATCAAAGGGATGAGGATTTATTTACGCGCCCCTTAAAATGACCATTTATTTCATGCGCAAAAATTAATTATTTTTAAGATATTCAAACGGAAAATTACGGGATAAGCAAGGGGGAATTAGGCTGTGTGAAGTGATGTGGCAAATTATAAATCGGAATAATTTATGTATTACTAATATTTCATAATACGTTGTGCGTTGCTTTTAACCCTGGTAAAGCGACTTATTTTAATGCCTGGATAACATGTAAAATGAATAAATGACTCAAAGGATTGAGTATATTTAATCAGGCAAATTATACAAGAATATCTACGCATAATTATAGTATTTTTCGGTCTTTTGGACGTAAAAGCATAGTGATATGTTTAAAAAGCCAAATTATTTAGGCGGAAATAAATGCAAATGGCAACGTACTTGAAATTGACAACTCCACGATATTTCGATTGTCTCTGAAACTTTCCTGCTGATGAATTAGGTTTTATATGCCTATAATTCTGTTGTAAACTTTTTATAGCCCATCTAAATATCATATGGCTCAGTTTAATTTCTCATTATTGTGAATTAATTAAATATTTCATTAACTTTTTAACTAATGAATGTTCAATTAATTAATTCATGTATGGAATTATATTAAACAATCTTTGTCCAACCGATTTCCGTTTCATTAATACTCAAAAATATTATGTACCAGACTTCCTTATTAAAAGAGCATCAATAATTATCCATGCATTTCGTAATATGCCATTGTGGAGTAGTGATAGGGTCTGAGAACAGTTTATGGTCATGATAGTGGCTCAGTTGGTTAGACCGGAATTTACAAAAAAAAAGTATCATTTTGTTCCCAAGAAAGGGTAAAATTTAATGAAGTCAGATACCAATAATAATAGGAGAATATTCATACTAGTTACATGAGGCTGGCTGTAAGCAGTGAGTGGAAATAAATACCAGTGAAAGCAAAAGAGAGCTAATGTAGAAATATTTATCGGAAAGATACTTTTGTATGAGCCATGGAACAATTAGCCGTGTATTTCCACAAAATAAAATCAGTTTCGATCTGGGTTCAGATATTGATACATCATCTTCAGGTGAGAAGTGGTTCTCAGTGCTCACAACTTGTGCAATTGTGCTTTCTTAGCACCACTTGTCATGTAAAAGTGATGTATGAACGTTGAAGCCAGGGTCGAAGGTAATTTTTTTGGAAAATTGCACGGTTTATTATATCATAATGCATTAATTCCACTTAATTTTCCGATAATCTATGATTTTTGTAACTTTTCTGAGTCACCTGCATATAAAATGAATCTGACAATTGAATAATAAATTAGACCACAGCTTTCATGGTTAACCACATATTGTACCCCAAGAATAAATGCAAAGACGCATACATGCAGCATTCATCCTTTTCCTCCTCCATTGTGATATCATTTAGTCGTTCAATCCTAAGATTGGTTGATTGCAGCCCTCCACCCTACCCAATCTAATGCTAGTCCATGGACGGCATATTCAAGACTAGCAAAGGGGTTTGCCCGACTTGTCCCGTCACTGCTCACTGCAATGAACGTAGTCTATGACACTATCCAATGCCATCACATGTGCAATTTCCCTAATCTGATATTTCTTTATTCTGACAAAATGTCAACTTACACCGATAGAGGCAAGTATCCTCTTGCATGAGGAATCCTCAACTCTAAGATATGATTTCTCAAGTTTGCGTCACGAGTTACAACTTGAGGAAAGACGCGATTTATAACGAAAAAAGTACCATTTTCTTGCAAATAACCGATGAAATTTGGGGAAAATTGATACCTTTAATCATCTGAAAAATATTTTGATTACTTACTCATAAATTGTCATTGAAGGTGAATTAAAAGGGAAAATTATACTCGATACCATATTCTCACACAGTTTATACTTCGAAAAAATGATGAAGAATAACAAAGATTTCATTCATCTCCACATAACTCCACGGCATGCATTTACCCTTAATAGTATTAAGCAATGTACAGTGGATAAAACTCCGAAATATAATTTAATTGGCAATATTTAACTCATTCCTCACTACTCTTTGGGTACATCAACTTTCGTACCCCTCGTTATAATTTTTAGATGTTACTTCTACAAATTGAGAAGTATATTGTTATTCTAGAACTCCTTTGTATGTTTGACATGATTCTGCAAGAAATAAGAAAGGAAAATTAAAATCTTATGCGACGATTTCATAATAGGTAATTAGGTTGGAAAGTGTATCTCGGACGAGTAAAAATGACAAACGGCACAACCGCTTGCAAACACAACGATACATTCTCAAGGAAGTTGGGAGAGAGAAATAATAAGATCAACATTTTATTGGGCAGCTCGTGTATCAATTTATGAACTATTTTTCAACCAATATCAAACAAAATTTATAGTAAAAAATATTTTCTGACAGGGGATAGAGGGAATAAAGACATTTTTTCCCCGGTACTTAAAAATAAAAATTGGTACCCTTGACATCAAATTACTATGATACGAAGGTTATGCGTGTAGTTCTTGAACCTTGTATCCGTAAAAATTCATCTGGCCCTCATAGCTGCTTCTGTAGAAAAATAATCACAAGCCTATATTATCAGTTTTTACTAGCCGTGTGCCATTAACACTTCAACACTAAACACACAATTCATCTGGCTCTCATAGCTGCTTCTGTAAAAAAATAATCACAAACCTATGCTATCAGTTTTTATTAGCCCTATGCCATTAACACTTCAACACTACAGTCATTGCTGTGCACCTATCCAGCACGATATGTTTTGAAATAATCCTATTAATGCATTGTTAAATACTATAAATAGCATGCCGACATGATTGCTTCTGACTTGAAAATATGATTCACCTTATAGTTTATTAAATACTTTGAATTTATTAAATAATAAAATGGTCTTTATTTAGATATCGAAACGCTATTTCGAAGTTTCCGCTATTTTGCAATTTCACATTTATTTTGACAACTATGTCATGAAAGCAATGCGTTTTCACCCTCAAATCACTAACTACTGATGAAAGGATTTTTTCCTCGACTTGAAAGTGTTATTAGCGTGAGAAAATGTTGAATTCGGATGACATTATGCCGCCTTTTTTCCACATCTGCCGGGATAAACACTACCCTTTGGTGACGCCTTCTTTTTTCATTGCAATTGGTGGGACGAGCTTCATCTTGGCTCGAAATGAAGGTCCAGGTCTGATTTAGAAGGTTTGGAGAGAGTCATCATGTTTTCATTTACTATGCGTTCAATCCAGAACGCTATCTTGGCTGGCCATATTTAGTGTTTCTTTAGCCTCTTGAAGACAGCAGGGCACTATAAAGACCGTTTTACACAAGACTAATTTCAGTTCTGAATTCAGTACTGAAATCAGCGCCGAGAACTCAAAACTAAAATCGGGGTGAAATTGAACTCGATGCCTGGGAGCCTGTTTTTACGCGATGCTGACCTCAGTGCTCAGCGGCGCTATCCGGCCATTTGATGAACTACCCAATGTAAATCACGACAAATATAATATACGGTCTTCAAATCATCTGTCCTAGAGATATGAAGAAAAATTTTTTTTTTTCAATCACCGTTCACACAGTTCCCCCGGAGATTATGAAGGTAGCCTTCAGATCCACGACTGGTATTGTCATAAGACGCTCGACTCGCCTGCTTTCCTGTGATTGGTCGTTGGATCCAATCATTAGATGGAAAATATGTATCATTCGCATTTATCTTTTCAGGACTGATTGGACGGTGCGGAGCGACTGGATGCGATCACCCAATTCACACAATTTACTCGGTACTATTTTTAGATTTCTCAGTTCAGTTTCATTTTCATTACTGAATTCAGCATCCTCGAAAACGGCCTTCTGTCAGGTTGGGTTCCGTCAGACTCAAGCTTTAATCTCGGAAGGTTATAGAGTCGAAGGGCCAGCGTGGAAAAATACGTATGGGTTTGCTAGATGTGCAGAGGACAACTCACGAATGCTTCCAAGAGAGATGGCCGAGCCCATCTACAACCAACGCTATAACGCCAGCCGCTGGAATGATGTGGTGGAAAGGACCTTGCAGAAAACACCGATATCCGCCAAGCTAGATGAGCTTGTTGCACTTATCGTACTGTAAGTGATTAGCGAGGAGTAATGAAAATAGCGAAGCAAACTTTAGAGGGATGAAAGTGACTTGATTTTGAGAGTCCATGGGAGAAAACGGAAACAGCGGACAGGGGACACCAGAGCACGTCAATTATGAGGACTCGTGTGGACAAGAGGCGATGAAGCAGTCTATGGGGGTCGAATAAGCAAGGGTATAATTTGCTCCATTATAATTCTTAGCTTATTCCGAGGGTTTAGGTCAAATTTAAAACGTATCCTATCCATCTATACCACATATCCAGGTATCAATCACCTCGGACACAGTCATTTACACATTTAATTTCCAAGGTCACATGTCTTTGAGGCCTCACTAATATCACATATACAACACTCTTTATGCATGAAAAATTGAATTACTACATCATTGATAATTTTGGCTACTCATTGATACATAAAAATATATTTACTACATAAACGAAGCTTTTGCTAATGAAATCTGTAGCTTTTCTACCATAATGAGGCTTCCCTGGCTCATGACTAATAATCCGGTTAACATCGTCCCTGATCATAATATTCGTGAGATTCAACTGATGGTAATCGAGAAGTATTAGTTTTGGGTTGCAAAATAATGTTTACTTCACGTCAAATAGTAGGCAATGATGTAAACACGAGTGAAATTGACAACAACATACAGATGGGGGAGTGGACCGATCGAAATCAGGTTCAGAAATTGAAGATCAGCTACTCCCATCCTGTCGAAATTAAAGAAAGCGACTGATTAAACGGTGTTGGAAAATTTTCCCTAAGCTTGAACATTATGCAGTCCAAATTCAATCGCAAAAGCGCCGAGTAGTTGGCATGAAACACTTGAAGAGGAAAGAGACGGTTTACAGGTGAAGCACCTTGTTACGCCGGGATATGCATTGATTGCTATGAAGACCAATCCATCAGTTAGAATTATGAAGAAGAATTTTAAATCTTTTCTGGCTTTGATTATGAGCAAAATTTTCGAACAGATTCGGCAAAGGCGCAATTACTTTTCAAGCAGACAGTATCTCAAAAGGCTGGAAAAACTTCCATGCAGTTACATGTTTTGATCAGCTTGACAGCGGTCGTAAGATATGCCTTGGAGACTTATCAATGAAAGTCTACTGCGAAATTGATTATTTAGTTAGTCTGGGTCTTTTCAACCAGATTTCAGATTTCGTTATTGCACAAATGAGACCAAAATTCGTTCGAAAAAGTACAACACTCCGTAAAGAATAAGTGGCAATTGTAACAATGTTGTTTCAATTCAACTAGTAACAATTATGTAATTAGGGCTTTTAAAAATTACCCCTAATATATAAGTTTCCCAGGCATATTTAAAAAATTCAGAAACACTGAGCAAAAACAGTTGCTGATATATTGGTTACAAAATACTGTTTTACGAAGAGCGCAGAGCGAAGACTGTTTTACGAAGAGCGAAGAGCATACTTTTAGTGCTCTTCCAACGACTAGGTTAAAACCAATTTAAATCTTCTCTGTGCATAAAGGGTTAATCATGTTACCTTATTAACAACATTTCCTTCGTGGGCTTTTCAAAAGTATGCATATTTAAAAACTGCAATAAAAGAAAGTGTCCATAGATTCATTGGTTCGCTCATGGGGCTCAACGTAAACACGAAACAAAAGCAGCCATTAATATTGCAATAATCCTTTTTCGACACAATTAACCACTAACTTTTTGAAAAATCAAAAAATGTCGGAAAAATTTGAAGATAGTTCTTTAGATGTTCGTTGTTAGTCATGAATTATAATGATATGCAGATTATTTTGCACCACTACTTGAAATGCAGTTGATTGATTATTAACCATCAAACGTCCACTTGTTTCTGCTTGGCATAAAAGATATTAAGCTAAATAAATATGAACGGAAAATATTTGATAGGGCACAATTTGTTAGTATTCGGGTAAAATATGACGCTTCTTGCCATCTGAATAGTATTGAAGAGAAAATCGATCAATTTTTTTAACGGAGTTGCTATTCTTCTTGGAGCACAGCTTGCTGGCGGCAAGACTTCCTTTCAGTCTTGAGCACGATAGTTTCCCTTCAGAAGTATTTTCGGCGAAGGCCCACCTGGCTGACTTCACCGGGACTCCTGGGGGAAATGCCTACCTCCCTTCATCCACCCTCCAATGCCCCTACCACCCATCCTCCCCACCACCCCAACACGTACTCAGACCCGCCCACCCCCGAGGCTATTATTACTGTTACGGCGGGCGCTAGAACTCGAGCCTCACCTCAAGCCTGCCTAAACCCCAATCCCCTTGGGCTCCTTGAAGTCTTCCTCCCCTTTCACCTATCCACACTCGCATTCGAATGAATAATCGCCGCTCCAAGGAGGCCACTTCCAGAGTGAAATATCTGCTACCAATGACCTTCTGCTCCACCTCCTTTCTTCCAACCTTCGATTCATTATATCACTTCAACAGCTTCATTACTCGTTGAGGTTAATGAATGGGCCAACATTTTTGAAGGGAAAATAACAGCCTCTGGGATAGGAAAGGATGCAAGCGGGAGATATCCGTAGGAGGCAGAAAAGGCTGAGGAAAGGATAATCGAGAGTTAAAGGGAGCCATGCCGAATGGAATGGTCAAAGGGATAACATTCTGGAAACAGCGAAAGGAAAGAAATAGGTCCTACATTTTAAACATCATTACGGTAGTTCGCATAAACCCCCCTCGAAATTCACCTTGAAGGAAGATGGCTTGGTTGTGTAACTGGGTAACACACCTGACCGGCAATTGGGAGATCCGGGTTCGGATCCCGGTCAAGTCAGATGATTTTTTCATAGCAAATTTCAACCCTGGTATCATTACGGATGTTTATATTTCCTTTCCCATCACGCAAGAAAAGAAAAAAGCAATTTCATAAGTGAAGTATAGCTACAGAAAATAAAGGGTGTTGAGGTATTTTTTTTGGATATATGCCTAAATGAAATATTCCAACTTAAAAAAAAATTAAAAATACCAGTGTCAGACTTAAAAATAAAAATACACTTGCATTGTTTACATGCCCCATCAACTCGCTTACTGCATAATATTATATCTAAAAATATTTTTGTACTGCTAGTGTATTTTTTTTGTGTGTGTTTGTGTATATAGGTATGTAGATATTATTTGTTTAATGAACGGACATGCTTAAAAGAGTGAAAAATATAATTATATTAAAGCCTATCTATGCTGATGCATCTCTTTAAAAATCGACTTTTTCCTTTCTTCAATGGTAAATAAAGTTTTATTTATATTTGGGTCATAAGTATGACACGTAAACTGAAAATTGAGATAGTATAGTACAATCAATGGGAACCAGAGCACAGGCCTCATTGGTTCACAAAATTAATATTATGAAGTCTCAATATGTTACATGAAATTAACTTAGCTTAAAAAACCATTTAATTTCAGATTATCTCGGAGTGAAGGCTACTGCTTCACCAAGAGAAAATACATAGACTTTTGCCCCTGACAAACATCAATGAAAAGAGTATCATCTGTGAAACAATTTGCTTCAGTAAACTCTCAGACAAAGCCGAGGCTGAATAATTTTATGGGATACGATGCATTTTACTAATTCTTTTCCCGTAATGTTTAACCATACACCAGGAGTATTTTTGATGGTGGAATCGGAAGTGTTCTTAAATAGACTTATTTGCACACTGAGATAACTATCCAGTTCCACTTATTGGCTCTTACTTTTCAATGATACTGTAAAAGAAGTAACATTGCACAATGAGCCTTATTTCCAATATTTATTGATTTAAGATATAAATATGTGTCACCATTACGTGACAGTTATACTAATGCCTTTGAGTTTTATGTAGTCAAATGATTTGATATCCCCAGTATGTATTTATTGTACTATATTAATGGGGCCAATTATTTTTCGCAGGAAAACAGCTAAAGGTCTCTGTCGTATAGGCATTTAGTTTCAGATTCTAAATATGACACAAACATAAGGTAGTTTTGGGTTGTAAATCGTTGAATGCAGAAAACGATGATATAATTATGTGTCATAAATTTGCCTAGAAAACCTCTCTTTAGTGCTAAAAATATGAGGTGCTTTATCATAAAATACACTTTGGCTAACACCTTATTGACCTAACGTTAGAGATGCTTAATGATTAACCAGTGGATGTGAAGTAAAGAGCAAGTGATAATGTGGAACAACGAGAAAATGGCCAACTCATTAAAAATAGGGTTCCTTACAATATAAAAAAAACATTAGATACTGTAGTAATATATGAGGGAATCTAGCATTAAATAATGGCTACGTAACGTAACTGATCACAATATATCAGATATAACGTAAAAGTATGGTAGAAGTGTCTGAGCGCACAAATAATTCAATATCTTTAAACACCATAGCTTAAGTATTTTAAAGATTTCTGTTTCATACATTCACTGACCTTTCCCTGACCTTTCCCTGATGGATTTACCAATATCCCTGACCGATCGCCGAAAGGTCACCTATCGTTGGAATATTTTTTTCTGCTGAATTAATTTTTTACTGCAGCTTAAAATGTTCTTAACTTTCTAATCATCGTCTCGTATTTTTAGAACTGCAAGCAAGTATTTACTATAAGCTAGTATGCTTCATCTACTTCTCGACCTGAGTTTTGGAAGTTAAAAAAAAAACGCGAGGTAAAATTTTCCGAACAACATAGCCTCGGATTCCTTGTGATGAGCAAAATACATTGGGATCATGATTTTTAACACAACTAGTCAAATATCTCAATAAAGATATATAAAATGGACACATTGTACGTCTGGTTCACAACTAATAATGTTCACAACTGAATACTCCACGAATGGATGGTGCTTATTCCATGCACGTCAGCGGACGTTAGTTTTAGTTGGTGAAATAAAGGGCGGGAAAGACGCCGATAAACGTAATGGTAGAAAAATAACGTGGATTCCTATTCCAGTTTCTCTCTGACTGTTACGAGATTCACCTAACTTTACCAGAAATTATAAATTCCCTGAAAACTCCAGCTTTCCCCGGTTGTCCCTGAAGATCGCCACCCTGTAATTATACTTGCTCTAATTGAAATTTCACGAACGAACAAAGTAACGAAAGCAGGTAGCAATAAAAACAAAATTTTTTTGATGGTTTTGGCGAAATATTTGATGAACAGAGGTCAATAGAAGAAACTGAGTCGTTTAAAGTAGGAGAGAGAGAAAGATATGTTAAAATATTCAAACGACTCACAAGAAGGGTAATGATGGTCGCAGGATCTCAGAGAAAGTAAAACAGATCACAGTGAGTCACGTGCATGAGACGGACCGCGGAAAAAAATCCCATTCATAAATGGGAAAACAATGAAGGGTAGCAAACATCAATTAACTGGGCCGCAGCGACAACATTAGTGCGTGGACCGCATAAAATTAATCGAGAACAAAAACGCCATTAATGCGTATCGTCGTTAAGGGAATCGTGAATTATTTCGGAGCGCATAAAACAAACGAAAATCGATGGCTCGGGGAGTTAAAAAGGGCAAGAGAATACGTTCCAAGAAGAGAAAGGGAAATAAACAAGGACAAAGGGAGAGTTAGAAAGCTCCACGGCTTCCGGAAGGGAGGAAAGGATCGGAGAATAGTCCTAGAAAAATTAATTCGGCCGTCCTTGCTACAATGTGGGAGGGAAGTGGGAAAAATATGAGCGTGGCACGTCATGCAGCGTAGGGGGCAAAAAGGTTAAATGAATGGTTTTTCAAGACTGTTCCACATTTATCGGCTATTTAGACCAAGAAGAAATCACAAAAATTGGAAAAGGTGGTTGTTTCCCGGGTAATTGATAGAATAGTTTCACGAATGAAAAGAAAAACGAAGGAAGGATATTCCACGTTAACATGAATTGCTAATGGCACAGGTTTCGTAGCTGAGTGACAGCCTTCACTGATAGTATCGCTAGGTGACGAAGAATTTTTTGTCGATAAATCTTGTTAATGTGGAACATACAAATTTATTCTTTCGAACCCTAAAGATCGGATCAAAGGTTAGGAGTGCTAGATTCATCATACGAGCGTCGACACCAGTAGCTGTTGAATGGTAAGAAGGCGAGTAAAAGAAGCCAATGCTACCGACGCCTCCTTCGCATAGTTATCACTAACTTGTTTCTATATATATTTTTTTATCTGGGTTGAACAAAATAATCGCAATTATCTGAGGATTTGATTACAAGCTACAACTCCCCATCTTCGTACGTCTATGACATTCTGACAAATCTATCTTTATATATAAAAACGAATGTATGTCTCTCTGTATGTCTGTCTGTCCTGTACGCATTACTACACTATTCATCTGATCGCCAAGAAACTTTAAGAAGTCGTTGAGTACACTCTTACGAAGGTTTAAAGGTATAAAAGTTTTTTAATTATCGTCCCCCCTCCCCAAGGCCCTCTTAATCTTTCAAATACTTTTCGCGCAACAACGCCCGACGGGTAATAATAATAATAATAATAATTTCTTTAACACTTACAGGTTTCCCCAATTACAAGTGTTATAATATATCATTAGACGAACACAAACACCCATGTCCTGGGCATTGAATAATCTTACCCAGGCGGGACTCGAACCCTAAATGAATTTGCTAAATTCTGACTGCCTAATTTTTCAAATACTACTAAATTTAAAAATACGATCGTTATTTTAACCTATGAGAGAGTTTCTTATTTTAACCAATAGAAATTGAGAAGCTATTTTAACAAATGAGAGAGGTTCTTGTTTTGTACTTTTATTTATTTTCCCATTCATTTCATATCAGTCTGAGCCGCAGCGAAGCGTGGTCGGGTTTAGCTAGTTTTGTAATAAAGCATAAAATGTGTTGTATTTGATATGGGTTAGTAGTAACTATTTGAACAAAAATCGATTAAATTAAATTAATTAAGGTTCAACAAGGTTGATATGGGTTAGTAGTAACTATTTGAAAAAAATTCGAGCAAATTAAATTAATTAAAGTTCAACAAGGGTAAAATACATGCCGACATACCACATCCGTTATTCTATAGAGATATCATTTTGCAAGTGGAAGACTTTGCTGCCGTTAAATGCTGCTTATCTGAAGCTGGGCCGGTGTTTACTTGAATCATTTGAGACAATTCGATCGCGTAACTAAGGAATACCGTAGTATAGTAATGGATGGTTAGAGATTTTGATATATTTCGTTTGCAGGATTGGGTTACTCAATTCGTGCCCTCTGGTAGCTATATTTGGGTGGAATTTTCATCTCTATCAATAATACCCCGGTGAGAAAAAACCATTGTAGAATGAGAGGAGAAACTTTTGAGTGGTTTGTGAGTAGAGACCAAAATCTTGCATAGCTGTTTACTGTACCACGAGGCTCTTTAGTTAGATGGTCGGAATTATCTTGAATAGATCAAACGCAATCCTTCTGGAAATGCTAAATGCGTATATTTACCAAAATCCGGCGTTCACATATGCGATTGTGTCGATATTTTGTCAAGATGAATGGATTTCTTTCTCTAACAATTCAAATTTCAGCCTTAAATTTTGAAAATTTTCAATGATTGATAAAAATAAACAAAACCACTTAACGATGTCAACTATTTTGCGAAACCGGTTTTCAAATAAAAATTCTACGTAAAACTTTTCGAGCTCTTTGTTAGCCAATTCTTTTAACTTGTGTATTTGGCTCAGTTCCAGCGAAATATGCTCTCAATCATATACGAAAGAAACATAAACGCGCTTTAAGTATGTAAAATCCTCTTGAATAAATGGTCTTATATAATCGTTCAAACCACCATATATCCGCAAAGAATCAGTGTTCAGGGTTTAGAAGTTAATCATTTACAAGAAATAATTCTAAGTAATCCAACTTTGGATATATCACTCTTCTTAAATTAAAGCAGTACGAAATGACTTTAAGTTGTATCTGCTAATATTAGTCGTAAGTTGTTTTGTCCCAGCATTATGATAGGAATTTTCATGCCTTTAGAAATATCCTACGTAGGTTATGCAGTTTTTTTACAATTTTCTTCAAATCACGTTGGCTGCAGTGAATTGCTGCTAGTTGGTTATAATGGATTCAATATATAAATAAAACATATTAAAATGATATACGCAATGAAAATTTTAAAAAGGTGCACATAAAGACTATAAAATACGAGCATAAAAAATAAAAATTACCCATTGACTCAAAATCGTTCAAAAACAATAAATGATAAATGCCAAGCAAGCGCAAGGTGATTAAAAGAATCAAATGCCCAGTTCGATTATCAACTTTTTCCTAGCTTTTTGGACCAAGCATGCACTATTTGGAGGCTTACTCTACAACATCTACACACTACCCAACGAGCCGCTGCACGGGAGTGTTGGGACACCAGCCGTGTAAAGAAATAAGTTTTTTGGAGGTATAAGGGTGACGCGAAATAGGGGAGTGTATTTATTGGAGCTCAGTTTTTATTTTAGTCGCTTTTTGTGCGCGGAAAGAACGAGTTTTTGTACCTATCTGTTCAGCAGTGTGTCTCTCTTATTTTTTCGCTTCTGTAAGACCTAGAGATGTAGTTCGGCGACATGATAATATTCTGAAAGATCTAAGGTTTTCCCGGCGCATCTGCTGGATGGACCTGTGGACCCTCTTGCCCGGTGCAACACCCGAGAAACATTTATCCATGATAATATTCTCCGTGTCACACTGAAACTTAGACTAAGAGAGGCTTAGGGCTTAATCTGCTGACTTTGGGGCCTTTGAAACTGCAAGTCGCGGCGCTATTTCGTCTTGCAACTTCTTGTTATCCTTCACGCGTTTACTATCCAGCCTTCTGTGAGAAAAGAAAATACGTGAAAAGGAGGGAGGAGGAAGAAAGTGAATAGATATGGAGAGACGGAGAGGAGGGAGTCGTTATAGAGAGTAATTTAAGGGACGAATGAGGAGGAGGGTCAGAGAAGGCAAGAATGGGGTTGGACCTGTTGAGAGAGCGTGCGAACTCCGGAGGGCGCTCCGAGTGGAATAGAGGAGAGGGCTCGGGCAAGGTGTTCGCATCTGCAGGGTCTCCCTCCCGAGAGCAAAAGGGAGAGGAGAAAGGCATTTGAAAAAAAAGAGTTCTTTGGAAAAAGGGTCCGAGTATTAAATCACGCGAGGGTGGGTGAAAGTTATGGGGAATAATAGAGAAATACAGGAGGCAGATGCGGCTGCGGGGAGCATTTATTCGTATTTCGGGGGAAGGAAATGACGTCCTCACGGAAGAACTACGCTGGCTTCGCAAAGGAGAGAGTGGTGGGGGGAGGTCACCTTGCCCAGGGCCCGCTTCATTCGGAACGAAACGAGGAAAGATAGAGAGAGAGAGAGGGTGAGTAAAGGGGTTGGTTTATTTTATTCTTTAATTTAGGATCTCGCGTGAAAGCCGTTCAGTACTTTTCAATGGACGGGTATCCTTCTTTTATTCATTTGTCCTCGTTTCACTCATGATTCAGGCTTTCCGCCCTTCTTTCCTTCTTCTTCCTCCTTCTCCTACGTAACCCGGCCACTTTTAAAGCCGGTCAATCTCCTACTTTTTTTACATTTTTATTTTTAGAAAGTTCTCTGTAGTAGCTCCACACCACCCGGAGGGTTATACCTACTCCACGTTTGACCCTTTTCCCCGGAGAGTGAAAATTCCTTCCGTTTCCCGAGCCGCAGAAGGAGGAGGAAAGAAGGATTACCGCCTCCCTACCTGCTCCACGGCCTCCATTCTAACCCTTCCCATCATTCCTCCTCATCCTCGGTAATCCTTTTCTCGCGGACCCCAAATATCGACTACAGCTCCTGCTCTTCCTTCTGGTGACAGACACACAACACAGCGCAGAGAGCATGTAGCGTTTGTAGTCTTCCTCAGAACGCACAAGTCCCCTCAAAGAAAAAACACAAATCGTTTTTATTAAATAAAGCTAATTCATTTTTATAGTGACAAATCGCGAAATTAAAAGGTGATAGCATTCTATAATCTTAAAACGTATGGTATTTCATAGCCTATCCTGTCATATCTTCCTAGAATGTCAAATACACCCTTCTTATAGTCTAGATTCACGAGTACGATATTATTTCTAAATTACGACATATTCATACCACCACTGTCCACAAATCTTAATTTCCTCACAAATTTCGAAATATCTCCCCGTTTCATTTGTCGGTCTTCTAGTTTATATTTTAATAAGACATTATTTCTTCTACTTGTATTCATAATTTTCAGGAAGGAATTGTCAATCTGTAGATTTTAGAGCCATATAACAAGAGAAACAGTAACCATACTACATAGTTGCTTGTTTGTCTCCTTTATAACTTTGTTTAAGCTTAGTCCATTTTATTGTGCTCACCATTGGACGAAAGCTCTGTATCTTTTTCCCCAAGTCGTTTTTATATATGTATATAACATGTTGCGATTGCAATGCCTGGGCGATTGAAGAGGTGACCCTGTTTAACAGATTCCTTACCAACAGCAATTTACATTTACAACAATTTCAGACTTTTCAAGCAAAATATTACCACTTTACTTCAAGGATATTTTCAATTTTTATTACTTGTCCAACCAATGCAAGGGTCACTCAGCCTTATACACATCGTCTTTTCAATGATTACTTACGGCATAGAAATTTTATTGCAATCGATTTCTCTTCACCTTTAATGTATTCATTTGCAACGGAGAGCATTAGTTGTGTTTGTAGTGTTTGACATTAGTAGAATAGTGATAGGAGAATTTGACATTAATGAGAATGTATGTGTATTAATTAGATTTCACCGCGACTGCGCGAGTAAAGACATATACTAAATTCCAACTTTTATCAAACGGTTTATAAATCTTGATTTCGCTGATTAATTGGGTTAGATATTGAAAACTAATGTAAAGGCCAAAAATACTAATTCTTCCACGCATATGTTTCAAAAGACACCTTAAACATATAGGCAAAGACGCCGACTGTAGCGCCATTTCCATGGAATCACCGCATTTTGACCTCAAATTTCTCAGTAATTAGCTAATGATCCCAAAAATATAGCGGTAAGTTGCATGTGTTTATTTTTAAACAAGTTACCGGAAGTTGTTTCTTTTAAAGGAAAGATTTTTATTGAAATGACATTCATACAGGAATGAAGAATAGGAATTTCCTCGTGTTTCTTTCATTTTCTCATTGGACGCCATGTAAATACTAGGCAAATTTGCGGAAAGTTAACATACTGCTGATCATATTAGAATAAGGACATAAGTGTCTTACATATGAATGACATGACATATTTATCCTTTGGAGTAACCATCTTATGCCTAGGCTCCATGCAAATGTCTTTATAACCATGTAAAGATATGATAAATAGTTTCACGTCACATGCCTAGAATGTGCTATCACAACAATAGAAATATTTATTTTGTATACCAGTGTTTGTTAAAGGAAGGTGGTAATAAATTAAACTATTGATGGGCGACTGGCTGGCCCAAGAATGCAGTCAAAGCTTCACGAGTGGACTGATCAACCAAGCTGCGGCTGACTCGGTAGTAAGGAAGATTCTTAAGGCTCAGGTGTAAGCTGATCCGAAAATAATAGGAAAAAAATTTTCAACAGTATTTATAGAACAGAGACACCAACTATAAGTTAAAAGGTAACTAGGAAAGTACAGAAAAATTTGATCAGAATAACAGAGATAGACAATGAGGTACAAGTTGATTAGATATTCAAGAATAAATCCCTTAACATATGACCTTAGAATTAATATTTGCAATTATCAAAAAAGGACGGAAAAAATAAAGGTAAAAAGACTTTTCAAAAGTGCCTAATGGCATTTTAGAAACAGATAAGAGTTCAGGGTAACCTACGGAGAAGTCGACGAACTCACAAACCATGAAAAGAGGATTATAGAGAACAAGGCCATTAAGTGTCTAAGAGAATAATTTCAGTGTAGAAGATCGAATGTCAAATATTAACCGATCTTTCATCTGAACTTTCGGTGATGTTGACAATTCATAGCTCGGCCACTTAAGGCTCTCCTCCGGAAAATTTAACTCGTCTCTGGTGATTCAAGCCAGATGTTACTGCCCAAAACTAAGTAGGTAAGTTAGTAGCCAAAATCAACGGTAAAGGGCCAAAACCATAAGTGTACCAATTTAAAGGGGGGCTACCTATCAACAACTTAACTCCATAGTGATGACAAAATTTGCAGCCAGCATTTGGCAGCAAGAACAACCCCTCAAGTTCAATGCAAATCAGACTCTGTGAAAAGGAAAGGGAGTGTGGCGTGGTGGTTCAACGGATAGAACGTTAGAGTGGAACAACGCCGGATAGATTGGATTTTTATGAACCCCTCAAGAATGGAAGAAATAGAAAGCAAAAGGCCATAGAAATTACTCAAAAGTGACATATGTTGAAAGTTTCCCGAGAAAATATCAAAAGTTGGCAATGAATCGGGTTGCTAGGGTCCAAGTGAACTTCGCCACAGTTGGTAAAGGTTTGATATGACATTATGCTATTATTCCTAACGTGTTCATTACTGAATCGGCACCATTTTCCATTCAAAATCAACATTTTTCCAGCACTTAGGAATATTTTAGGTTTCTCCCACTACTCCGAACAGAATATATGGCAGAAATACCTGTAAACATAGCACAGCTGGAAAGTAATGAAATTCTTCCAATCTTTCAAGTATCAAACATCCAATAAAGGCGAGGCAAAGAGAGTGTAATTTGCATTGCAGCACTTCCTTACAGTCCATCTGTTTTCATTTGACTGACCCAGGATTAAACTTTGCTCGGCCATTTTTGCACAGAAAACTTAATCTTATCTTGCAAATGCACGATTTCTAAATCAGGTTGGCAAAATAAACTGGTGGACGGAATAATAAACAATGGGGAAATATATTATCAATCATGCATGCTATAAATTAGTATGAATATTATTTTCTCATTGAATGTTTCTTCGAACTTTAAAAACTCGTAAAAATTTACAAAAGACCTTTGCATTTTGATATAAGTCGTTGCCGAGAGTGGGGTTCAGAAAGTATTACTTGGACCGTAAAAAAAGGGAAAAATTTATTTATGATCGGATAACTAGCAGATTTGTAATGCCTTGAAGAACTTTAAGAAAGAGAGCTTCAATTTCACTTGAAGGTGGCTCTTGTCTGGTGGGTCACCAATGCTAGATTTTCTGAAAACTTGTATATAGCTCTTTAGAAGTGTGTTTTATTGACTAAGATGAAAATAAAGTTGACAGGCTCTCTTCTCGTGATTCAGCCTTGAAAGCGGAAATTTCAACATGGGATCTTTTGGAGATGGTGCACAATGGCCTTTTATGGAGATTGCTATTTTTTTATCGCCTGGATATTTTCCATCAAGTTCATCATTGACTTTATATTGATCGTTATTTACTGTCTCTAAATCTTTTCATGTTCTTAATTGTATTTGTTTATTGTATTGATATCCTTACGATTATTTCCTAGCTCTATTATATGTTTATAGCAATATCTATTTCATTTTTAAATTATTCGTGAAATGAAGGGACTCAGCTCCTTTGTGTTCATTTGGTGATCCCTCACAACAATGAAGTGTGTTTAGCGATATTTTCATGATTTAATTATTTTGTAATTATTTTCCTGATTTCAAAAAGCACCACGTCCTAGATCAATGAATTCATTTTCATTCATTACAGCGGTAAGCCAAATTGGACGAAAATGCATATTCAAGCTTTTTATTTAAACGATTTTAAAGAAGCAAAAAGTTCTGGGAAAATTTATCAAAATAAAATAAAGGCATCAATCGACCAACTTTTTTATTAGTTATTTGCGAATTACAGCCGTAGTTGGAGTCAAAATACCCGTAGTTCCATGCAAATGTTGCTGCAATCCTCTCCCATGGCTGGACGAATATGGGCATTAAAAATATATTCGTTGATTAATCTGAATACTTTATGCCTTAATTTTTGTTTTCAATGAGAAACCATTTCATCAGTGAAAGCAAGTCTTTTTAAACTGAATGAATGGCAAAGCTTAATTTAGTATTTGTCTTGACTTAAATAGTCAAACCAGAGCTACCTTAAGGAAAAACTGGACAAAATACGACGACTGTGTACAGAAGCACTCTCAATCCCATAGCTAGATAATCCCGAAAGCGATACAAGAAGGGCCATGGAAATAATTATGAATATTTTTTCGTCGTTCCCTCAAAATAATTACAAGGATATATTTTTTTCTCCTCGACCGAAAAGGATTCAGGGCCTTTGGGTCGCTGGCAGAACTGAGCCACCGAAACTGAGGCAAAGAAAGAAGCCACGATAATGAGGCACGACCCTTCTCCAGTCCTCCTCGAACCCTTTTTCATCCCTTTGACCCTTATATGGAATCTTTCTGAGGGGTATCTTTCCTTGCCTTTGTGCCATCGATGCCAACCTAAATGCACCCTTTTAGTCTCTTACCCCTGTGACCGCGGAATCTTTCGGGGACACGCACTTGTTTCGGCCATCCTCTTTTTACTTGTTCGTCGAGAATAGAGCGTGACCTTGTGGGTCATCCTGCTTTGAAAACTTCCATCTGCTGTGTGAATGTGGCTATGTGGCTGCCAGAAGCTATCACTAAGTCATATGTAATCGTTATATTTTCAAAGAATATTTAATACTACAAGTACCAATATGAATGCTAACAAAATTCATAGAATTAATTGAAACTGTCGCTTACAAAATAAAATAATATTCACCCAAGATTTTGTCCATTTATATGGGGCATTAAATATGTATTTCTCTCTGAAGAAATGAGAGTTGGAGGAATTTTGGTAAAATGTTCCTATTTATGGTCAAAAAAAGCTCATCAACGAGAACAATAATGATAAAATTTCCAATGACGTTCCATTTAAATTTCATTACTCAAATCAAATTATCATTTGAAATCGTAATTGCTTCTCAAATCTTGGAAATCGTCAATAGTTTTAGGCAAGAACACTGCGTAAGGACGCGATTCTTGGTGCGCTTTCGACCGTCTTTTGTTAAAATTACTGTCGCAGGTTAATAGCGTTTCGAAACTTGCCGATAGGTGGCACTGTTACGAAATGGATCCTTATTTACAACGAGTAGTGTATTGTAGTGAAGGGAGTCCGTAGTGTATAAGTGTCGAAAAACTAAGAGAATTTGGTTAAAATGGGTTTGCTGAGCTGTTATTTCTTCAAGGGCGTGTGGGTACTCACCTAACATTGTTAAATGCCCCTTTTTGATATTCTCTTTTGGTATTCAACGTCTAAGGTAGCTTATTCATTCAATAGCTATTACAGTTACCTCTGTTAATTATTTTTAACTAATAGCGCTATTCCATGTCACATTATGTGGTGCTGGAAATTAAAATTTATGTCCCCAGTTTCAGAGACTTTATTAAACTGAAGAAGTGTATTTTTATTTTTGCAGTTGCCCTGCATCTTCTACAATTCAATTTCATATTTGATCGTTTGTTTATAATGAGTAACCAGTTGTTTTAGACTTAGATTAATTTTCCAGGGGCTCTAATATTAAATAAATTAAGTGCCTGATGTGTTTTTTTTAACTTCTAAAGAAATATTTTGCTGCTTCCCCATAGAGGTAAGAGAGAGACCAGGCTAATGGAGCCAAATGATTTACGATGATTAGTTGGCTTAGTCAATTTAAGTAATGACATTCATGACAAGATAGGGCACAATAACCTTGTTTTGATACCTCTCTTTGCAAGTTTGACCAATTACATCAGCTGATTTCGCTAGCGGAGTATTCGAAATACGTAAATTGGCACCGCATAACCGGAAATGAACTAGCTTTCGAATTAATTGCATTAATTATTATTTCAATGCACTCTGTTCCCTTATTATACACCATAAATTAGAAATTTTACGGTGGAATTCGGTATACGAATCCACCGATCACATCACCTAACGTTGTACGCCTTCTGTGACATTTATTTATTTCGCGACGCTCTGGAGAGTTTTCTCGTCTTATGGCTCGGTACCTTAGGTACATAAATCTACTACCCAATGCCTTAAAGCATTACTTGCAGTATACATCATCGTATTGGCGGAGAAAAAGGAGACGTGAAAACACGTATAGTTAGCCCAGAGATATCTGCTATAAGGATTGATAACTTAAACAGCGCAGCTTGTGGCCAAAAGTGGAACTTCAATTCTTTCGCTTCCATTGGCAACAGAGTCGAGATGGGAGTTTTCCGTCCTTATGCAGTGTTCTTGGTTTTAGCTATCAATATAACCAAAAATTCGAACACTATTAACGACTAACGCCCAAATCATTACTATGTGCCCTCTCAAAAGTTCTGGAGAAAATAGTACACCAATAAGTATCTGAATGTCTCATTAGTCACAACAAGCTTGAACCCTATCATTCGGGACATAGGGAGTGCTTCAGTATATAACTGGCAATAATTAAAGTCGCGGAACATATCCATCTTGCCATTGACCGGTCAATGATAACTATACTTGTCCTTCTCGACCATTGTAAGATCTTCGACAGAGTGGATCACGCGCGTCTCCTCTGTAAAATGATGCAGCTCGGCTTTTTTTCCTCTGCTCTAAATTGGTCTCACTCTTACTTGACTGGTTGTTAACGGCAGTCAAGGGCTCTCAGGAAAACCTATTTTCATGTCTACCGATTGCGAAAGGTGTCCCTCAAGGATCTGTTATCGGTCCTGTGTTATTTGCTAATTACATGTTAGATCTCTCTATGCAATTAAAAATTGCATATGCATTTTATATGCGGATGACTTCCAAATTTATATTCACTGTTCTCTGAAAAATCTAATTTACAGAATCACGAACATAAATAGGGAATTATCTCATTGGTAAACTGGGTCAGAGAGAACTATTTAACCCTAAACAACGAGTAATCCTAATTAATAATTAATGCTAAGAAAATAAATCTCTATAATATTCCCAAATTCATCATCGACAGCGTCACTATACGCAATTCTAACACTGTTCGAAATTTGAGAATACTAATGAACACCAATTTCACCCAGGATGACCATGTACTGTTAGTTTCTTACAGAATACTTGACCAACTATAACTGCCGAAGTAAATCACTTCATAGAAAAAACTACTAATCACGACTTTAGTCTTCCAATACTTCTACTATTGTTTACTGGCCTTCAGTGACTTGTGTAACGAGCAAAAAGAGAGAATTTTGCGCGAACAGAACTCTTGTATTCCATTAATCTTTAGTATCAGACAAACTGAGCATATTTCTCCTAAAATAACACAAATAGCCAGGTTGAACCTAGAAAATAGACGACGGTATAGGCTCTGTAAGTTCCTTTACACTTTATTTACGTGGAGAAAGCCAAGCTATCTCTTCGAAATATCTCTGAGTACCCCACTATCTCGGAGCATGTCTACTAGTAACGACTACTCCAACCTGTACTGCCCCGCTTATCTTACGACCCATTATCACCTGTCATTTTTAGTCGGCTAAACTTCAATATGGAACTCGTTAACCAGTTCTAATGAATGCAGAAGGACTCGTAATGTATTAAAAGCAAATTGATACCTACATTTGCTTTTAAAGTAGCTCTTCTACCTGTCTTGGATTTCTGCATAGTTATCTTATCGCGTGTGCCATTTGTTGTTTCTCTGAATCAGATTATGGGTTATTAAATGTTGACAAGCAGAATTTCTCCTCTTTAGAAATACATATGACTAAGTAGGATTAAAAAGTCTCAAGATTCCTGGAAGGCTAAAATTTATCTCTAGCAATTTTACAAAACACACATCTGTTCCTAAGGTTGCATAATATCGATTTACAGCTGGTCCATAAGTTTTGAAATTCATTCTGAACAATACGATATCATTTGCCAAATACTTCACGCTGCCTGTCAAGGAATTATTACTCTGATTCTTAGATTAAAGCTTAGTGAACTCTCTTCTTTGAGCAAAGCCGCAATTGTCAGATTATTTTCTCACTTCCATTCTGATCAGTAGTGACGTGATCAGTAGACAACATCTATTCTATAACTTAAAAGCGTTGCTGTTAAGTCCTATATAAGTATTATCTGTTTCTATAGACGTGATATTTTCAAAACTGGCAATGGTGTTTCAGTCCTATGAACATCGTATTAAGTTATAAAACCCTGCGATGAGTAATAGCAATTACTTTTCTGAAATTATTTTTTTGCTAAAAGTACGTTAAGAACTTCATAACTACCCATTTTAGGGACTATTTTGTCCAGCAGAATACATTCTCTTTAGATATATATATATGACTAAGTGAATTCAAAAGTTGTAGTGGAATATTCATAACGTAACGATGATATTGAAGTATCTGTTCAGTGTGATTTTCCTCAACAAGCAAGGGTTCACTCACTCTCTCGTTGTAATATTTCCATTACATACGTCACAAAAAGAGGAACATCCGCAGTAGATTTGGACAAAAAAAACACACGACGCTGTGCCATTCCAGGGAAATCCGCGACTGCCTCTAACAGGCTGAGAAATCCGTATCCCACTCCCAGTTGCAGGACCCCTCTACTCTGTGAGCAAACGACATTATCGCCATTCTCGGAACGGTCTTTTAAGATACGGTCTTTGGAGATACTGAAATCATCATTATGTCCCGGCGTGAAGGGAAATCCCCCCAGATGGAGCCAATACGACGCGTCTTCCTCTTCTTTTTTTTCTCCGAAGCGGAGGAAGAAGCTTAAAGAGAGGAGCAATGGGTGGGACTCCAGAGACTTCATCCCCTCCCACACAGCAAAGACACACTCACGAGGGAAGTCGGGAGAGGTATCGATTCTATGCGAGAGAAGATTTCGCCCAGAAAACTTTCTTCCCGAGCAGACGATCTCTCCGTGAGAGTGATATAGAGAGGGAGAATGGAGAGAGGCTTGTGGAAAAAAACTTTTGAAAGTTGGCTGCAAAAAATAGTGCCTCCCATGGGAGTATTATACTCTCCCCTCAGCTCCCCATATCTCCCCCTCTTTCTGAATATCTCTTAAAGAGTTTCTGCATTTTGATCCCCCCTCACAGCATCAGGACACGTGCTATAACGACGGATAAAGCGGTCGAGAGGAATATTCAGTGGTACTCTACAGAGGAGTTGGCTGGAAACTGAGGTCATTCTCGACAGTCAAAAGTTTGGTGATTTAAAGGTAGGATATAGAGACTAAAGATGAGAAAATATGGAACCATAAGAGTATCCGACAGATCGGATGATGATGAAAATAAAAACTGCAATGGGCCGCATTAAGAAAATCGTAACCGCAAATAATAATCCAAGATCAAGAGATTTATTTAGAGAACTGTGGCGATACCATGGTGTTCAGTTTTAACACACCAGCATAAAATATTAGCGTCGGTACCAGAACCAGAAGTAATCATAATGACCTCTTCTAATAAATTCGGGCATTTTACTTTCAATGTTTCCATTCTTAACCAAAAAAACTGGATTCACTGCCAAACACAACAACACTATTCTTTCCCTTAAACGTAAAACGTTAATTAACCCAAGAGCTAAAGCAAGAAAAGATAGTCTATTAAGAGTGAACTTTAAGTATTAAAACTTACCATTAAACTATTGAACTTTTGCATAGGCATTGGATGAAAACGATAAAGAGTGTTGCTATTGCTGTTTCGCAATCGCAGTCATAGTATTTGAGGAAAACTGATATTTTCCACTTCAAGCTTGAGTATTCGCTTTGATTCTGTACAATTCAAGTCTGTCAAATTGTAGAACAGCCGATGTAAATGGTATGCTCCCAACAAATGACACATTTCTTAATGAGTTTACCAATTTAAACGTCTTTGTTTGATGACCACCTTGGCTTTACCTTTTCAAAACAAAAAATATGCACTTAAGTCTGAGGCTTCGTCTAAGAGAAAAATTTTAGCATGGAAAACACAGAAAAATGCAGAATTAGGTCAATGGGGGAGTAAAGATATGATCTACAGACTAAAGATGAGAAAATATGGAAGCATAAGAGTATCCGGCAGATTGGATGATGAACAAAATAAAAACTGCAATGGGCCACATTAAGAAAATCGTATCCATAAAGTGAACTACTACATTCCATTGATGCTATACATGAAACTAGATTGCTGAATAATAGCAGCATGCATCTCATCATACAACGACTTTATCGCTCCACCAGTACTATTTACGTAAAAATGTATTTCAAAATATTTGTCTCCTGAAAATGTTAATTGTAATCGAAGCCTGATTTAAAATAATCGGTGATAACCAAATATTTATTTTCTTAGGTTTATCTGATCTACCTGCAATGCTACGAGACCGTAAATAAATATGGAGTCCTGAGGAAAAATTCTGGGTTTCTGAGTCCCTGTTTCATTTCTTTGTTTCCCGCCCGATCCATCTATTCGGAAAACATCTCCCTCTTCCTCTCTTTCAACCTCACGAGCCTCGAGCGAAAATCCCATTTCTCACAATTCTCCTCCAGACGCTCTCATACATGACTATGTCCCATAAAAGAGGGAGAATAGGGTTTCGGGATACGAGGCAGGTGAGGCTTGCAAGGAGGATAAGGATAAGAACGGAGAGAAGAAGATGGGCATGAGGAGGAAGAAGTAAGGTTTGGAAGAGCGTCGTCTCCTTTGTCGAGCGACCCACAATGGGATGAGGAGCAGCGAGTTGGAGGAGGACGATCACGCGTCGACGTTTCTTCGTTCCCGCCCCGAAGCAACAGCGAGCGAGAGCGGGAGATAAGGGAGGGAGCGAGGGAGAAGGGGAGAGTTGGGCGGTAGAGAGACGAAATCCTCTCCGCTCTCGCCTATCCGAGTGCTGAGCTCCAGGGGATCCCAAACCCCGGGGCGGAACACCTGTAATTGGAAAGAGAGGTCTCTGCCCCGCGATACATTCGTCTCATATCGACGACACGACGGGAGGAAAAACTCGAACGAGGATTTCTCTGCTACGATGGAAAAACCACACTAGGTTGGACGAGTTTTATGGGGAATCGTTTCGTATAGTAAGCTTAATGAAAAATATCTAGAAAAATGAAAAAAAATACTAGTTATTTCCACATTTAGCAGACATTGGGCCCTTTTTTAAGATCCTTTTCCAGAGGACATCTCTGTTAGGCTGGAAACGTGATATTGCCAATTTCACAGGAAAACCATTAAACTGCCCATTGGAGTTGATCTACATCTACATAATACCCCGAGAGCCACCTCATGAGAAAGTGGCAGAGGATGTTAGCACACCAGCCGTGTAAAGATGTAAAGGATAAGGTTTTGAGAGGTGAAATGGTGGCGTATATAATGGGAGTGTATTTAGTGGAGCTCCGTATATGTTTTTTATGTGTGGTCCCTACGATATATCTGAAGTTAAGGTAATTCCAAGATATTTAACTGTATCTGAAGATTTTATGCTTACTCCACCCACAGTATAGGTATTGAGAGTACTATCTGCACATCTAGAAGTTTAACTATGCCGAAAAAGGTTTTCCCTAGATTCACGTTCTTAATCTTAGCGCAGTCTTGGAAGTGATTGCTCACGTTGGCTACAGGTGAGCGCTGTGAGCGTAGATTGGGCAACCGTGTTCTCTATAAGACTCGTCCTGTCAATTGATTGATTGTGGATTGCCCTGTGGCTGCACTTGCCTGAACACCGTGAAACAGAAGCAAAAAGATCGACTAATATGAGAAGATTCAAACCTGCAACCCGAGCTACCCGTTTGATTAGTGAGACAAGATAATGGAAAATATTTATACGATTAGATCTTAAAATACAAATTGGCAACCACCCCTGTGGTATTGCATAAAATATATTACCAGGGTGGCCGATAAAAACAAAAAGGAGACACTCTCAGATTAAATCAATTGATTTCCATGGGGATTTGACCCATCTCTCTCAAGGGAGATTAGGTGCCTTGGAAGAGGGACAGAGTTTGAGGTAGGGGAAGGGAGGGGCAGATAAAATGATGTGGAAATATGAAGTTAAGAGGGAGGGGGAAGAAGTATTCTCGCCTACGCCTAAAGCGTAGGTATGTCAAAAATAATTTACAGTGTATTTAAATGCACCAAACCAATATGATCCAGCCAGTTGACGCTCATTCTGAGAATCAGGAATTTTCCAGTCTCATTCTATAAATGGGTAAATGCGAAACTTTTCCCTTCTTTTTGAGTTGTACGAAATGTTTTTCAAGAAATTTCTCCCTGCCCAGTGGCTTCGCTAATTGATTTACTATGTAATTTCACATCAATAGCAGCAGAAATCGTTGCCCGAACGGTATTAATTATGCTCGTCAATTATTAATAGCATGCAAAATCAACTGATTTTAACATATAGATTTATAAAATGTATCGAACTAGGAAATGTAAATGAATACAAAAGTTTGTTCTTTATCACATGTGCACTCCGTTCCGTTCATTGCAAGGTAAAATTCTCTTTCCAGGAAATGAATTAGAAAAATATCGCGGGGATACAATTGTTCGCGCTTTTAAGAAGTCCATGTAACTGTTTTCCGGCAATAATTAGATAGTCAACAACTCGATTTTTTTTACTAAAACTATCATTCAAAGCAAAGAACGAATTTATGATATCACTCCTTGCAAAACATTTGACCTTTGTCTCTCGTGGTTAAATAAGGTTAAAATCTCATCGCCGTGCCACGGTCTGAGGCCACTTTCTTCCACTCGTGAGCCAAAGCGACAAGTTGTTTCACATACCAGCAGCGATAGTGGTACGACCATTATAGCTGCGAGGAGGTAATATAAACCGTGATTTTACTCCCGGATACTGTGACAAAAATGCATATGTCACCTACTTCACTGTAAGATGTAGCAATCAGGAGATATTCCAAATGCTTATATAGTTTAATAAAAGCTAGGAGGATAAATTTTTTGGAGTATGATTTCATTCGAGCACTTTGATTGTCAATTTCAAAGTCCATTCCAACAAGAGTAAACAGGGAAAGTTTGGAAGCTTGAAAATGGGCAGTTTTTTAAGTTTTTAACGTAATATTGCTTAAAAATAAAGGAATTTCAGGAAATGAATTGCTATTACTCAACGCAGGATTTAATAACTTAATATGATGTTCAAATAACTGAAACATCGTTGCCAGCTTTGGAGATATTATGGCTTTAGAAGCGGATAGTACTTAGATAGGACTTAACAGCAACACTTAGTAGACTATAGCTTAGATGTTGTCCCCCCGTCACTGGTTATCGGAATGGGATTGAGAAAATATCTGATAACTACTTTTCTCAGCTTTTTCCAAAGACGAGAGACCTTCGGAGGCAGTTAAGCCAGACTGTGCGGAATATGTGTTTATGAAGAAGTTGAGGAAAGATGAGAAGACGAAAAAGAAACGTTTTTGGATCGAAGGGTGAATTTAAGAAATAAAAAGGAAATATATGGATAAGAATTCACCATAAATATTCGTGAACGGTACGTCTTTCATGGGAGGAAAGAGAATTTGTAATAAAACAGAAATATTTATGCAGTGGGTTTTACAGTTATTAGCAGGTACATTAATACAGTTTGAAAACTCCAAACTTATTACAAAAATCGTACCAAATGTGATGGTGTTGCAATATACTCTCGTTCTAATATGAAAGAGACTACCGTTCACTGAAACAGTTCTGCTGAAGGAGTCTTTGAGAGTTGTATTGCTATTGCGAATGGAAATGCTATATTAAATGCTGCTATGTGTGTATATCACCCATCAAATAGTGATTTTTCTGGATTTTAAAATATTTTGTATGATAATTTTCACAACATGTCACCAGCAACTACTTTGACAGGTTATTAGTTGTGTGAGATTTTAATATCGATTTTCTGCTCGAGACTATCAATAAGATGGAGTTTACTGCCCTGCTCTTGTCCTTCAATCCGTCAGTAATTAATATCATTGAAACTCGTGTCACTTCTCACAGTGGAGCCCTTACTGACTATGTAATCTCCAATCTCCCTCTTCCAAAATTAACTGCACCAATTTTATTTCAGGCACTTATGATCATTTTGGCCTCATTGCTAATGTGATATTTGAGACAAAGCCTAAATCTCAGCCAATATACACCTACCATAGTCATTTCTCTGATAACAATTTAAATAAATGTTGTTTTCAATTATCCGAGGAATCTTCGGATGATGCTTATAGTCAGTATGCTGTTGACCTGAAATTTAAGCATTTCTTAAATACATTTTCAATGTGTTTTAATGCATTTTTCCCTGTCAGGCTTAATAAATTACTCCTTCCAGAAAAAGAACATCTACTCTGATTCTATTATTACCAAATCTAGGCATGTACGTAACCTTGATGGCATTATGGTGAATTCAAATCCATATATGTATTTTCTTTTTATTTCTTAAATTCACCCTTCGATCCAAATACGTTTCTTTTTCACCTTCTCATCCTTCCTCAACTCCTTCATAAACACATATTCCGCACAGTCTGGCTTCGTAAGCATCTGCAAATATCGTTTCGCTATATCCAACCTCCTTTGTTTAAAATGCTCAGGACCTCTTTTGAGCGCACGTGTGACCCAATTTCTTTCGCGCTCTATCTCGTAAATGTTCCTTTTTTTTTGGAGCCAATTTCCATGTCGGCCAAAAAGTCGGTTCCGATACCTTACCGACGGGGCGAACGCCAGTAATCGCAGTTCTGGTTGTGAAGTGAATCTCATGGATCGATCACGACTTAAAAAATCTCTTCTCGCCTATTGAGCAACCGAATGAGAGCAGAATCGATAAGAAAAAGGCGGACTTCGGCTAAGCTCTATCCAATACGATGTTAAGAGAGCTAGGTTACCAGAGAGGGATTATATTTCAAATCCAGGTTAAATCTATATTGAAAGGCTTAAGATACCCTATGCGGCAATATAAATGTACGTACAAGGACAAAATCCAATAAATTCGATCTCAAAAGAACATTACTGTGTCGAAGCCTTTTACTCCGTCCCATGGATTTATTTCACAATAAATCATCGCTCGCTGCACCTCATCCATTATATTAGAGGATTGTAGACACACTAACATGTTCATCTTTAAAGAATGTATTTTTTTTAACTCTCCCATGCATAGGCCAGTGTTAATATTCTCGAGATAAATTTCTAATGACTACATTTACAAGTGATAAATGATTTCAATTGATTTTTTCATGGCAAATTTCAACCCTTGGGGTTCGCGAGATAAATTTACAATACTATGCAGCGCAAAGAATTGGGATGATAGGCAAAGAATATTACTAAACATCTGACCTTACTGAGCATAATATCTAAGCATTCTTATTTCAGTGATTTCGCTCCATAATGTAAATTATCAACTGTTATATTAGTAACGTTGCGTCTTTGTTTGATGTACTGAGCGGATCTCGGAACGGATCAGTCCGTGAACGACAACAATCACTTCTCCTAATTTGGAGGTGGAGGAGACCGCCACGGAGGTCGATCTCTCGATCGATATAGTGTAAAATACCGAAGTTACACGACATTTATTCATTATGAAACAATGGTAAAACAATCGTACCAGTAATATAATCGTGTTCTGAATGTTCAATGGCATCGGATAGAAAAACAACCAATAAAAATTTCTGCCTATGAGGTATTATGCGTACTGGGATAGCATGATAATAAGTAGTCACTGATAGGAATTTCAACCCTTGGACGTTTTGCCTGAGCATCAACTCAGAACGTGTAGCAATCGCTCAAACATTTATTACCTGAGTTATGTTATCATTGCTTGAACAACTATAACAACTATGATTGAATCTAGTCTCAGTGTCATTAATGTTTACCTCGGAATATAAGAATCGCAAGATCGTGAACCATTGTAGAACGTAAGAGAAGGTTTTGTTTTCAGAAGGCCTCTATATGTTGCAAAGATGATTTTCGTGAGTATTTACTTCTTGAAAAAATTCGAAGTACTGGGAGAGATCGGTCCTGATGATATCGAAAGGAGCATTTACGCTTCAACGATGACTTTATTGCTTATCTCAGTCATCGCCTCAAGAGCATCAAAGTGCTCAAAGGGTTGAGTTCAGATTATTCGGGTTTTTCCCGCGTTGCTTCATTTTAATGGACAACAGTTTTGCTAACGTTACAGCTAGCATCGTCAGGTCCTGAATGAGCTGCAGAGATTCATGTTCCCTTATATACCTCATGTCTGAGCTAGTCAGGCGCACGTTGATTGGCCGGCTGGACCTTTGAATCCCATTGCTGTAAAAGACGTTTGAACGTAGAGGAGAGAGGACGGGGCCGGGCTCTGACCAGACGTGCTCTGCCACCACGGAATGGCGAAAATTTTGCTTTTTGGTCGTCCTTTGGTGTTCCTTCATTCTACATTTCAGGGATCTCGATGTTTGGCTGATGTATGATTTCCCGCAGCTGCATGTTACCTCGTACACTCCTTCGTAAAGGTCAAACGGGTGTCGATGTTTTTCGGCTCGAAGGAGGTCAGTGGTCTTCTTATCGCTTTTGAATCTCGCCAAGACGTCGTGCTTGGCGAGAACTCTTGCGATT
This sequence comes from Ceriagrion tenellum, assembly GCA_963169105.1. Taxonomy (NCBI): domain Eukaryota; kingdom Metazoa; phylum Arthropoda; class Insecta; order Odonata; family Coenagrionidae; genus Ceriagrion; species Ceriagrion tenellum. The sequence continues at coordinate 134,496,200 of OY720635.1, forward strand.
CTCTGTGAGGTCCCGGCGACGTATGGTAAGAGAGCGTATGCCTTCTCCTGTATTTCGGCTCAAAGGGTTGTTCACAATCTCTGAAAGGATGAAATTACCATACGTGAAAGCTCTTCACCTTTTGCCTACCAAGTCGGCATGGTTAAAAAAATGTGGTCTTGATGAATGTGAGAGGATTTATGGGTATAAAAGCACTCTCTGGTGATAGACTCTTACGCTTCACCACTATCTTCTTGTTGACCTTGGGCAGAGGGGTCGGGGCCTTGTCTTCTGATCATGTTATTAATGGTTTGAATTCCACTCCACCTGGGTGGATTGCTCACTGGCCAGAGTAAGATTGTTTACATGATGCGTACTAGATAATCCCATTGAACATTGGAAGGTTTTTTCGCTCAAATAACTACGGTATAGTTACCATCATTAACTTTCCGACTGAAAGGCTTACGGTCAATATTGCCGTTAAGTATGATGTGATTTTTATTACTAGTTGACAGGATCTTTCATCGCATCTGCTCGATCATCGTGGAAGAAAGAAATCTATGTGATTTGAGTTTTATCAACTTTGAAGTCATAAGCGCAGGTAATAAAATATGTTCTAAAGAGTAAATATTTGCAGGAGAGAAGTAACTTTGAAAGTATCTCTCGAGTTGGTACTGTGGCTAAAGTTTTGGCCTCTCTACGAGGGGGCTACGAGTCCACGCCTTGGCGGGGAGAAGACGTTACGAGAGATTTTTTTCCTGGGTTGTGCGTCACGAGGCAGCGCGGCCGGTCAGCTACGACTATCACTTTTATTCTTGTGAGTATCAAACCTGATGATAATGGTAAGTTATTCCGAGTCAATCTCCTGAAAATCAAATTCGTATTATATATTGATTACCGCGTAATACAGTCCACTTTCAAGAAACGTGACTTGCTTTCCCGAGTTGCATGAGGTGATTTACTTTCAAACCTTTACGATGCTTGAAATGAAACATGTTTAGAAATATAATGCTATTGCGTATATGCATTAAGTAGATAATTATACTACTTGACCAATGACTTTGGTAAAACGGTCCTCTTTCAACGCACGAAATCGACAAGGCGTCTAAAAAGAAAATGTCAACCCAAATTATTTAATTGAAGACATAATGATGCAATGCATTATGTATTCAATGAGACTGAAAAATCTGACGCACTTAATGGATGGAAGTAACGAAAAACCGATTAGCCGTTCGGCAGTTTTTGAGATTTAAGTATCAGCGATACATTTCATTTTGATGGCATGTATTGTCATTACAGGGTATTAATACCGTTGCAGCATAAACCTCTGGCTTCCAGAGTGAAGTTCTGCTTTCTTGGAATGAGACACTTGTCAGATGAAAATCAAACAAATGAATGCGTTCGGCCCTATATGCTTTCTACCTCATGTTTATTGTTATATAAAGTGATATGAACTTCAAAGGTCCCACCACTTGTTTTCCAACATACACATGCCCACTTTATAGCCACCTGACATTTCTCGAGGCGATTGTCACATTAAAGGATGAGCTCGTAGGGTCATAAATGATACCAGGATTGAAACGGGCTTTGATTGTGAATAGTCGAGTGGCATCTGGAAAATTTAACCGTATTTGTTAACCACTTGTTAACTTTCAGGTAACAAATATTATTCCACATGTGTATATATACCACCCTCCCCTTCAAGGTTTTCCCAGCAAACGAACCAACAGTGAGCATCAACAAAGAGCTATCCCCTCCATTTGAACTGTACCCTCATCAATAGCCCGGACTTGCTAATCTCCGTCGACATTTGTATACATTGTATTTAAAATTTCTTATAAATATGTATGTGTACCTACGGTTCGTTCTTCCTTCCCTCCCCCGCCCCTCCGGCCGCCCGGAATTTCCCTACCCAGCCCAACGCTTCGCCCTTCGCACCCCTTCCTACCTGCCCTTTACCCATAACACCATAATCCAACGCCTTTCCCTTCTCCCTTCCCCTCCCTAATCCCTCCTTCCTCTGCACCTGATTTGGTATATATACGAATGTGGAATAATATATGTTACCTCAAGATGTCTCTATGTGACGAAACCCGGGTCGTAAGCAATAAATCTATTTAGTGGACCAATACTAGAGTATTTTTTAAAGGTTCCACACAGTCAAGCCTGAAGTTATTAGTTACATGTTAATTTTCAAATGTTTTTCTTAAGCCTTAATTCACTCTTATGTCCTGACCCAAGTCAAAAAGGCACGATTCTCAGTCAATTGCTAAACAAATTCTCTCTGATAGACTGAGGACGAAGTGAGAGTTACCGTCACAAAGTAGAGGAACGCGGTAAGGAAGGAGGCTATGTGGAGGGAGGCGGTGTGGTGGGTGGCTGAGCGGTTGAAGGCTGAGTGTGGGGACGCTGATGGGAGGCGGGCTGCGTGTTGGGAGGCTGAGTGGTTAGAGGCTTAGTTGTGAGACGCTGATTGGAGGAGGGCTGCGTGGTGCTTCATTGGAGGGAACTTGAACTGTGCGATGTTGAATAAGTGGACGCTGTGTGACGGGAGGCTAAGTGAAAGCGGAGATTGCCGAGTGGATGGAATCTGCATGACATGCTGAAAAGAGAGAGGCTGTGTTGTGGGACTTAGAGCGAAGGGGGTGATTTAGCGGGTACCTGAATGGAGGATGGAATTGCGGGGGGATATGAGGGGACAGTGGTTGAAATTTTAACGGTGCAATGACTGTTAAAGCGTCACTGACTGAACATTCAAACTTTAGCCGAATTAAATAACATCACATTATATAACTGGGAAAATACAAAATATTTTACTGTGTAATAAAAGGGGAGTAAACATAAAATATCAACCCCCATTTAATATCAGCGAAAATGAATGTGCCTTCCGCAGACTCCCTTGGGAGTTGGAGAGTTTTTTTTAACCCTACTTAACGAAGCGGCCCAATATTCTAGCTGAAAAATCTTTCAACTAGGAATATCGATACTCCCTTAAACTTTGTAATGGTACTTAGATCATGACACGACTCAAGGCTTATTCTTTATCTACAAATATCACATGACCCTCAAAGTTGGCAAATACCTCGTGAATGTATTAAGCTCTAACCTTGTATCGTCATTTCTTTTCGTGACCTTCATTATAAGTCTTTATGCATGTTAGTGATCCATTACCTCAAATTAAAAAAGTTTAATTACCCTTCATTTAGGAATTATGATTATTTTCTTAGAGCTTAGACCTTGGTCACTCAGTGAAGGAAACCAGGTCCCTTGACTTGTCTGATTTTTGTTTTTTCTCATGCAGCGAGTTTCACTATTTGGTCACAGATTTCGTCTCGTAGACGAGACACATAGGTTCATAAACATCACGAGAGTACATTTATTGGTGATAGTCTTATGTAGTTAGTGGCAATATATTGATGAATACGCTATGAAATCGTAATTTTGGCGATGTCGGCAATTGTCTTTCTCGTCGAAAACTGTCTTTTGCCAATGAAAGTCTTTACAGTTGTAGGACGATGAGTAAGGAAAGGGTTCCCACCGTTACCTTTGAGTCTTAACATTTTGCCGGGGAAACGGTAGGTAAGAGGTATGGGATAAGCTCGTTGTTGGAGCCAAAATGTAATGCTAGCTCGTAAATTCAGTTAGATTCGCGGACGACCTGGCGTAAGTTAGTTGGTCGTTCAAGAAGTCGAATACTTGAATAGGTTATGAGACAGCGAGTGTGGAAAATACGGAATGGAGAAAAATCTTAATAAAACACAGTTAATTAGATATTATAGAATTAGAATTAGTTTCTATAGAACAGAATTAGATATTATATACAAGAAAAACTGTTGATAATTGTAGCAGAGCAAAATACTGAACAGGTAGAACAATTTTTATTATTGCATTAATCTATAAAAAATAGGCATTCTAGCAAATACATTAAAAGGAGAAAAGGGCTTGCGAAGAAATGGTTTTTTAAAGGAGGAAAATAATCAGGTGCAGAGGTTCAAAATGTGGGTGTGGAGCTTTAAAATTGAGATTAAGGAAGAAACACGAAAGTGGCTGGCAGGTAGAGTGTTCAGCAAAGTTGGAATGAGCATGGGTGTGGTAGAGGAAAGGGCGTTTGGTAAACGAGGAAGAGGAAGGAAGTTAGTGGTTTTTTTGACGGGATGGAAAAAGCTGTGACGTGCACTGAGATGAAGAAAGAAATATTATTGGTGGGTGCGGCTCTTCATACCTACAGTCGCATCGTTCGCTCTAGTAATTTATGGGAGTGTTATTTCCATCGGCCGGGCCCTTTTTCTGCTGCCATAAAGCATGGCAGGAGCTGGCAAATTTCCTATATATCAGTAATAAATTATCGAAATTCTGCTCAGTTTCTATTAAGTTGAAAACAGTTAAGTGACGGAAAGAGAAGGTAGTGAATGCACCCTGCTCTACAGTGAAAATGTTATTGTGCGGTAAAAAAGGATAACTAATGCCGAAGGTTACAGACAAAATAGGGAAGATATTAATAAAACAGAATGCTAAACAGGATAGGAGGAGAGAATAAAAGGAAGAGCTAAACGATAGCGGTAAAAGACCTGTGCACTTGAAGATACGAGGTTATAAAGGATGAAAGAACAACTTGCAAATGCTGCCTAGGCAACAAGATATTCGACTGCAAAATTGAGATAAACATGACGAAAGATGAAGGTGAGAAAAGCCGTGGGAACAGACAATTAAATGCGTTGTGACTGAAAGATATAGGTAATAAGCTAAGAGGATTTTTTGTGAACTTACTGATCGACCTACGAAGAAGGCTTATGGCCTTAGAACTTTGTAAAAATAGTCTTAATACCAATCCAGAAGAAGTAAGAGCATTGTGATTCGAAGAGTCAATCAGTCACTTACATTCAGTCATGGTAAAAGTTCTTCTTCGAATATTTTCAAAAGGCTCAAGATCACAGCTTATTTCCAATTGAGCGAATACTCGATTGGGCTCAGGAAGAGGAGTGAAACTCGGGATTCAATTAAGGAGATATAGCGTATGTTGACACAATAAAAATTATAAAGTATTTGCTTAATAAGTGGATTTAGATACAGAATTTAACTGAGATCGTTCAAAAATTCAATCGAACAACAACTTCAACAATTCAGGTACTCTTAACAGTAAGAATTAATAAGTGATAATAGGCATGCATTCGATACCTATGCATTGACTAGTGGGTACAGGTGAGGTTGGGTGTCGGAGAAACAGAATAGCCAATTTTATATCGCCGGGTCAGGCCAACGTCAGGCAAGGTTGCCTATCGCCGTCTTCGCTTTTTAAAGGTATTCTAAGGAAACGGTGGGGGAGGCAAGGGATGAGCTGAACATGGGAATCCGATTAAAAACCAGCTGACAAAGTCGAAGCTTAGAGAGGAGAAAAAGCATCTGGATGAAATTAGGAAAAGGTTAAGTAGGTCACTGGAAGAGGTGAGATGCGAAGGATTATTAAAGGGTCCGGTGGAGGGGGAGGAATGCTCGGTAATAAGCGAAGGGGAGAGAGTGAATAGGTTTTTTTGGGAAAGATGAATAAGGGTAGGGCGTACTTCAGAGCGAAGAAAAAATATTATTAGTTGATAGAGCACTACATATGCAAACATTTTGATAATTTTAATTCACTTCAATTTAAGTCTATTATAACCGGAATATATCATAAGAATATAATTACCTATTGAAGTACTTTTTATTGGCAACAGTGGCTCCTTAGCCTTCCAGTAAGAAGATAATTAAGATTTCAAGTGAACAGACTTTGGAGGAGGCGACATATTCATTGCCACGACGGAATTAACCATTTCCCAAATTCGTACAATCTTCCTCCAGATTCTGACCATGCCCTTATTTCATCGTCTTAAAATTGCTAACAGTAATTGGCCAACAAAAACTGACTTGAATAGAAAGTGACGATGAAAAGGATTTAGAGGAATCGAGAGGAATGAAGACTTTCCTTTAATCAGTGGATTCAAATATTTATCCCTTCTTTTTACTAAACTTAAACTAAGTAAACATAAAGTCGTCGAATCAAGCCATAAACGAGGGAATCGTATCACCTTTAGTCCTATTGTGGTAATCACTTATACCTACAAAAAATATACGTCACAGTCTTGAATAAAATAGGATTTATCATAGAAAGAAGGTTCTCTGATCTCAAAGAGAGGTGGTGATACTTCGACCTGGATAGGCCATACCTTGAATACGTTGCGAGCATTTTGTACAGAAATATTTAATCCGAAAAATAAATAAAATGAAAATAAAGGCCGGGTGATTTCGTTAAAAACTGCATCCAGCGAGTTAACTGTGAATTTTAGCTTTTTAGTTTGTAGCCGCTGGAGATTCCGAGCATGCATTCTGGGCATAAATCGCGTGAGAAATTCAGAACAAGTTTGTTTCAGTGTGACACGGAGAATATCGATTTGACGTAAAACTGCATCTCCAGGGCCGACAGATTTAATAAAATAGAGGAGATACATTTTCGAGCATACTGGTAAAAAAAAATCCATTCTTCACGCGAACAACAAGAGACCATAATCATGATGTATCTCCTCTCCATAACAATTGACACTCAAAATGTACTTAACCATTTCACCTCCCAAAGACATTCTCCTCAACAAGTATACAATGCTGGTGTACCAACTCCAGCCTTACGCCAATGAGGGTTCTCGAAGGGTAGTATGTAAATATAGATATAGTATGACATTTCTTTTGAGAATAACAAACGATTTACTTTACACCAAAGGGAGGAAGGAAACACAATTATTTATGGCAAAAAACGAATATTGTGAAGTCTTCAGGGGCAGGTTTGCGTAATATTTACCAAAGGATAATGGGCTTGGAGAGATATTAGTTCTTTATCAATTCACAGCACTGTTGACTCCATCTTCTCTCAACAAGCCGATCGTCGACTTGCACTCAGTCTTGGCTGGCCGGGAGAAGTAGTTACTGGACCAAGGGGTGGACTCACGCGAGTCACTATTGATTAATAACTACTGAACGATACGGACCGCGAATTTTTTTGCACCAAACACAAAGGTTCAGGGTAAAAGTCACTGGTGATTGGCTGATGGACGGAGAGAACTCCCGGATGAAGAACTTGAGACGGGCGGGAATCGCTTGGCATTTGCCCGGAGGGTTTCCCGGGCGCTCTCGGCGGTCAACTCTGTGAACCTTACCCTCCCCTGTCCCCCCATGGTATACCCACAGCCCCGAGGCTACTGGGCCGCTTGACTCTCAGCAAATCGACCACAACTAAGGGACACGTGAAATCCTTCAAAACGAGGCGGCGACGGTTTATCTGCAGTCTTTAATCCGCCCGGACTCGCTAAAGAAACTACTCGAGACCATGGCATTACAAGCAGATAGCAGTAATTTTTGGAAAAATTCCGGCCACACGAGCTTCAGACCGACTCGTCATATTATTTTACAACCACTGCACACTACTGAAACACAAAATTTAGGAAATGAGAGAGATGCATCGTTGAAAATATATCTATTACAGAGGTAGCGAAACTTGGTGACCTTCAGACAGGTGGGAGAGGAAGAGGTTAGAATAGAATCAGGAATGTATTTGAAAAGACGATAAAAACTCCAAAATAGTGTACTCGCTATAATTTATCGTAATTAAGACACTACTATAGTAGATTGGAAAGTAGAATATAAACTTTCTCGCGAAACTGTTAGTCTCATAATCTTCGATTACTCGTCTGCAGGCTGTCTACGAACTAATGACCTCGTAAGTGATCCTTCAAAGGCCATAGGATATTGTAATAAAATCTAAGACCCTGCGTAGAAATGTCACCAAAACTAAACAACCGAAACTTTGATGAATCCTGAAGATAATCAAAGAATAGAAGCTGCCCCTTCTAAGTTGGTGAATATCGCACACGAATTGCATAATAAAAAGGTATTATTTACCTACATGTATTCGAATAATACTACATATTAGCACCGTTAATGATAAGGTGAATAGATATTGGAGTAACCAGGATGGAGGTGTGAATAATGGAACGAAGACATAGTTTTTCCTGAACACGGATGTATGATTAAAGTTATGGATCAAATAACATGACTTTGTTAACCTCACTTGAAGTTCATTAGCAAGACCCGGGTTTCGACACTTCGTGTCATCTCCAGGTGTAAATACAAAATCAGTGGCAGTATATATAAAAAATTTGTTTTCAAGCTTGAAATTAAGTCCAAAAAGTAAAGCCTGCAAACATTCCCTTTATGGAAAGCGCTAGTAAGGCAGAGCAGCCATAACATAATTTCTAGCTTAGCATAAAATCTGTATAAATACTGTAACTCAATATGTATTTGCACCTGAAGATCACTTCAAGTGTCGAAACCCGGGTCGTGCTTATAAAACCCTAAAGTGGAGTTAATAAAGTCATTTTATTTGGTCCATCATGGACAACTCCATCATAGTAAAGTCTCAATCATTTTCTTTTGTATGATAAAAGGTCTATGTTGATGATAAAGAAAAAAGATCGAGATTATGACCTAAATATTGTCGCTTCTCGCTCCAAGGACGGAAAAATTAACCCTCATATGGATTCTCTGCGCCTTAGCGGCGCTCGTGGTTTTAAAAATGATTTTAAAATTTTCCATTCCCATGGATCTTTCTGAAACTTTCTGTAGTCTATTTTTTCTGCTTTCTTAGGCCAAACATATATTTTCGTACGTATAATGTGCATAGTTTTCATTTTATTGGCCTCTAATGAAAAAAGTTACGTCGTTGGATTTACGGCGCCGCTGCGGCGCCGAGCGTTTCCTCGTCGCAATGTCGGGGACTGCACTCTCAACACTAATTTAAAAGTTATTATGTTTCGTATGAAATGGTATCTTCTATATATAATCATAATATGAAAATGTTTAAACTTTATAAACAAATTTAAATTGTTTAACAATGGGAACATTTTACTCTGCCAATTTTGCTTTGTTTTTGATCTAATTATCATAATTTTCGCCTGTTTAAAATGTTTATTGACAAAACTTCATCTATTTGCAAGTATAAGTCTTTGAAACTTATGGCTAGCCAAAGGGTGTTTTTTCCATTGCCTTCAGGATTATTTTGTTTGGATACCTTCTCCTCTCCGCGTCCCTCCGCCGCGTCCGCGTACCTGCTGTGGTGATGGGCACCTTTGGGGATATCTACATCTACATCTACATCTACGTCATACCCTGCAAGCCACCCAAAGGGTGTGTGGCAGGGGGTGCTTTCGCACCAGGCATGCATGAATGATATGGTAGAACACCGACATTACATTAAAAACCCGCGTACCACACATGCAAAGCGCCAATTACAAATCTAATACCCAAGAAACATTGTATCTCCAATCGTTCTAACATGCAAGGGATACAAAGACTACTACTACAGATTCAAAATATCATGCATAAATAAGAACATCATTATTTACATCATGCATAAATAAGAGAGTAGAGAATATAATGAGAAAGATTAACTGCCTGCCTATTGTCAATACTCGAACTATTCATGACGACGATCACAGCTGTTATGGTCCCGAATGGTACGCGGAAAAAATGACATTTTATACCTATCGGTTCTACAATCTAGCTCTCTAATTTTATTGGCGCGATCTAATCTGCCGTAGTACTAAGGGGTTAATAGTATGTTTTTTACGTCGTCAGTAAAATGATTTTCCTGAAATTTATTTAGGAGGTTAAGCCTATAATTTAATCTACGCTGTGATAGCGATTCCCATCCTAATTCTTCTAACAGTCCAGACACACTAGCCAACTTATCGTAGCATCGTTTCACAAACCTAGCTCCTCTTCGCTGTACGCGATCTAACTCTGATATCAACCCCGTTTCGTATGGATCCCATACACTAACAGCATATTCCAGATGAGGCCTAACGATTGAAAAATAACAACGTTCTTTCAATTTCTCATCACATTTTCCGAGTACTCTCTTGATAAAGCCTAGCTTCCTATATGCTTGACCGCATATTTCCCTAATATGTTTTCCCCAAGATAGGTCGTGACTAATTGTGACTCCTAAGTACTTAACAGACTCGGCGTGAATAATTTCTGTATTTTTAATTCTGTATGCCCTAAATGGCCAATTTTTCTTTTTCCAAAAGCTGACTGCTACGCACTTTTTTATGTTTAGTTCCATCTGCCACTTTTCGCACCAAGCATGAATAGCAAGTAGGTCGATTGTTAACGAGTCGCTATCTTCGGAATTGTTAATATCCCTATACACAACCGCGTCGTCTGCGAAGAGTCTAAGCTTACTTTTAACGACGTTACTAATATCATTAATGTACAAGAGAAATAAAAGTGGACCAATTACACTTCCCTGAGGAACACCCGATGTAACGCTAACTGTGTTTGACATGATACCGTCTATGACAACCCTTTGTTCCCGCCCATGTAAGAATTGATTAATCCAACTAATAATGTTTTTATCTATTCCATATGCTTCTAGTTTTGAGAGCAACTTAACGTGAGGTACCTTATCAAAAGATTTCCTAAAATCGAGGAATATCGCGTCAACTTGGACATTATTTTCACCCGAGAGCAAGATGTCATGAACGAAGAGGGCCAATTGGGTTTCGCAAGATCTACCCTTTCGAAATCCGTGTTGGTTATTTATTAACAATTCCTCCCTATCTAAATGACTCATAATGGAGCTTACGATTATGTGTTCAAATACCTTACTGGAAATGGATGTGAGAGAAATAGGCCTATAGTTACTAGGGTCTTCCCTGTCGCCGCTTTTGAATATAGGTGTGACATTTGCTACTCTCCAGTCCTTAGGCACTACATGATCTACTAAAGATTTGGTAAATATTAATTCTAAGTAGGGCGCTATGTCTGATGCCATTGTTTTATATACGCGAGCAGGTATTTGATCTGGACCGGGGGATTTGTTGGGGTTAATATTTTTTAGCTGCTGTTCTATGCCGCGACAATTTATAATAATTTCAGGCATACATGTTTGGGAACGAACTGGCTGCGGATCGAAAAGATGTGGTGTATAAGTACTGAAAATGCTTTTGAAGAATGAGTTTAACGAATTGGCTTTTTGTAGACTGTTGGTTATCTTTTCCCCTTTGATATTCTTCATCTACATCTACATCTACGTCATACCCTGCAAGCCACCCAAAGGGTGTGTGGCAGGGGGTGCTTTCGCACCAGGCATGCATGAATGATAGGGTAGGACACCGACATTACACTAAAACCCGCGCACCACACATGCAAAGCGGCAATTAAAAATCTAATACCCAGAAACATTCAATCTTCAATCGTTCCAACATGCAAGGGATACAAAGACTACTACTACAGATTCAAAATATCATGCATAAATAAGAACACCAATATTTACATCATGCCTAAATAAGAGAGCAGAATATATAATGAGAAAGATTTACTGCCTGCCTATGTCAATACTCGAACTATTCATGACGACGATCACAGCTGTTATGGCCCCGAATGGTACGCGGAAAAAATGACATTTTATACCTATCGGTTCTACAATCTAGCTCTCTAATTTTATTGGCGCGATCTAATCTGCCGTAGTACGTAGTATTTAGGTTTGACTTAAAAAATTTCTTTTGCAAAATTCGTGAAAATCAGCAAAAATAGTGATACAGACAATACTTGGAAAGAGTTCCTCCAAATTACGCGGTCACTTGTCAACAGATATAAACCTCATAAGTATAAGAGTGAGAATAGGGAGCCAAGGTGGTACAACGCGGAGGTTAGAAAATGTAAAAACGCCAACGAGTTAGCCACGCGAAACTAAGACATTGCATGCACTATTGCTGAACAATATTGCATGTTTGGTGATCTTCACCCCCTGCCACACACCCTCGTGGTGGCTTGCTAAATTTGGCGTGGTTGCTTGATTCTAAAAATACTATCGAACATTATAAAATTTGTAAATCAGCCGCAAAAACAGACCTTAGAAAAGCGTTTTGTGAATTCAAGAGAAAATTACTCGGAGAACAACTAGAGGGAAATCCGAAAGCATTTTGGTCATATGTTACATCTACATCTACATCTACGTCATACCCTGCAAGCCACCCAAAGGGTGTGTGGCAGGGGGTGCTTTCGCACCAGGCATGCATGAATGATATGGTAGAACACCGACATTACATTAAAAACCCGCGTACTACACATGCAAAGCGCCAATTACAAATCTAATACCCAAGAAACATTGTATCTCCAATCGTTCTAACATGCAAGGGATACAAAGACTACTACTACAGATTCAAAATATCATGCATAAATAAGAACATCATTATTTACATCATGCATAAATAAGAAAGAGGAGAATATAATGAGAAAGATTAACTGCCTGCCTATTGTCAATACTCGAACTATTCATGACGAGATTCTTAAGCGTGTGTACTGTTGATTTATTTCCTTGAGTGTCCCTAACATACGACCAAAATGCCTTGGGATTATCGTTCAATTGTTCTCCCAGTAATTTACTTTTGAAATCAGCTAACGCCCTTCGGCACGCTTTTTTTGCTAAGAGTTTAGATATTTTGTAATTTTCGGTGACTGTGTATAGTTCTTCGGAGGATTTGTTAATTTTTGCCCTTTTTAACCTAGCATGACATGTTCTTTGGTGCTTTAATGTTTTTCTAACCTCCGCGTTATATCACCTAGGCTCTGCATTGGCTCTTTTCCATTTACTTGGTATGTATTTGCTAACTACTGATCGTGTAACGTTGAGGAAAGTATTCCACAAAACCTCAGTATTACTGTTGATACTTATTTTTTGAAAATTAGTAAATGACTTTTGGAACTCTCGTTTCATACCTTCGTAGTCAGCCTTATTATATAAGTAGATTTTTCTTTGTGGATTATGTTTCTTGATCATGCTCACGGAAAAATTAGCTTTAACTATCTTGTGGTCGCTTATTCCCTTATCCGTACCTTTGTTTACAACCATGTGTGGAATATTTGTCGCTAAAAGATCAAGTGTATTTTTCCCTCTAGTTGGAGCAGTGACTAATTGATGTAGTGAGTGAGATGTGAATGTATACAGGAGTGACTCACAAAGGTCTTTGTCTTTCCCCCCAGTGATAAAACTGTACGTGTCCCAGTCTATGGACGGAAGATTGAAATCCCCACCGATTATAATATGACAGTCGTTTTTTTGAGTGGTTAATTTACTGAGTTGACTTTCTAGTTCTAATATTGAGGTTATATGGGTATCTGGTGGTCTGTAATATGCGCACACATAGATTGTTTTTGCTTTAGGATTTTGAATGGAGCACCATACGCTTTCTACCTGGTCGTCGGAAAATTACTCCCTCCTACTAATATAACAATCCTTCACTGCAATAAAAACTCCTCCCCCGGTCATATCCCAGGGTTACTATGTATAGAATTATACCAAACAGCAATCTCAAGAAAATTTAACCACAATATATTTTCACAAATCATGCAATAACGCCTCTTTACCTTCGTGTGGAAATTTCACGGTGAATGAGTAGCTGAGACTCGGGACGACTATTCAGATGATAGACTGACCACCGCGAAGAACATATCGGTTGGTGTTATGTCTCGTACCTCTCATTCGAAAATATTACTTTGCGGCTGCAATAGTCTTCACAAAATTGCTGGCGATAATAGTATTTCCGAGGACGTTACTGTTTTTCCTATGGATTGACATTGACAGAACTTACATGGTAAAAATCTTTTCACGATGAAAAAATACATAGACGATTTACCACCCTGTGAAAATTTGTAAATATATTTCTCGTTTCTTTGTATACTCAAATGCACAGAGGTTTGAGTCGTCCATTGTTTATTAAGGTGAAGGGGTGAGTCAGGAGGAGGAAGGTGGGTAATTCCATGGAGGTTGTTTTGAGGTGAAGGGGTAGAGATACATGGTGGTGAGTCGACTGCCAAGGATCAGGGAATACCGGAATCGTTAGGCCAGGTAAGCGTAGAAAATCCGTATTGTGCCGGTAGGTTGAGAGTGCAAGGAGGCAATTAGACACAATAGGCTGCTCATTCTTCACCCTTCCATCGCTGCGTGAGGGACAGGGAATCCGCGCCTTATCGCAAAGCGCCCCGGGGTGGCCCTCCCTTCATTCCGAGAAGGTCTAGCTCGGGTGGGTCGTTGGAGGTGGGGAGAAGTTCAATCAGTTTTTTGGGGGGAAGAAAGTAGGCGGAGGATGACAAATAAGGAGGCTTAGTGGGAAAGTACGGATGGTATCAATGTTTGGGTCAGTGTAATGCTACGAAAGAAAAGGTGAGGGGTTCCCTCCCAGCATGAGGGTATTTTGGTCACCCCAGAACACTAGCTCCTTTTCCATCGGTCCCTCACGCAGCGCCGGACCGAAGAAAATAGACGCCATCGTATTCCATGTTTTTCTCCATTTCCTGCTCCTTCTTCCTTACCACCTGCAATCCAAACTTCTTAGAAATAATTATTTTGGCCTTTCCCACCAATCCCGAAGCAAAACCTCATCTACCGCACTCCCCCGCATCACTTTTACCTTTCAATTCTATGGAGACATCCTCAGTGAGGAAATGGGCTCCACTGTAGGCCTAAAATGCCGGCTCTTCTAACCCTCCCTCCAATGCGGCGCTGAAATCTTTGACGCGTCGCTGATTGTCCCACGTTTCTCACATATCACAACCCATATGACTTTCATCCTTTCTTTTTTTTAGAAATTGCAGGATATAAGCTCCCAGAATGTCCGTTACATTTGCCTTGATCGTCAAAATATAGCCCTTAAAAATCATGACGGTATCACTCGTCTCTTCTCACTTCACCTACCCACATTTATTAACGTTTAAGAACTCAGACTTCTGGTGTCTTCTATATATCTAATGGTATCTTCTATATATAATCATAATATGAAAATGTTTAAACTTTATAAACAAATTTAAATTGTTTAACAATGGGAACATTTTACTCTGCCAATTTTGCTTTGTTTTTGATCTAATTATCATAATTTTCGCCTGTTTAAAATGTTTATTGACAAAACTTCATCTATTTGCAAGTATAAGTCTTTGAAACTTATGGCTAGCCAAAGGGTGTTTTTTCCATTGCCTTCAGGATTATTTTGTTTGGATACCTTCTCCTCTCCGCGTCCCTCCGCCGCGTCCGCGTACCTGCTGTGGTGATGGGCACCTTTGGGGATATCTACATCTACATCTACATCTACGTCATACCCTGCAAGCCACCCAAAGGGTGTGTGGCAGGGGGTGCTTTCGCACCAGGCATGCATGAATGATATGGTAGAACACCGACATTACATTAAAAACCCGCGTACCACACATGCAAAGCGCCAATTACAAATCTAATACCCAAGAAACATTGTATCTCCAATCGTTCTAACATGCAAGGGATACAAAGACTACTACTACAGATTCAAAATATCATGCATAAATAAGAACATCATTATTTACATCATGCATAAATAAGAGAGTAGAGAATATAATGAGAAAGATTAACTGCCTGCCTATTGTCAATACTCGAACTATTCATGACGACGATCACAGCTGTTATGGTCCCGAATGGTACGCGGAAAAAATGACATTTTATACCTATCGGTTCTACAATCTAGCTCTCTAATTTTATTGGCGCGATCTAATCTGCCGTAGTACTAAGGGGTTAATAGTATGTTTTTTACGTCGTCAGTAAAATGATTTTCCTGAAATTTATTTAGGAGGTTAAGCCTATAATTTAATCTACGCTGTGATAGCGATTCCCATCCTAATTCTTCTAACAGTCCAGACACACTAGCCAACTTATCGTAGCATCGTTTCACAAACCTAGCTCCTCTTCGCTGTACGCGATCTAACTCTGATATCAAGCCCGTTTCGTATGGATCCCATACACTAACAGCATATTCCAGATGAGGCCTAACGATTGAAAAATAACAACGTTCTTTCATGATTGAGGGTTAAGGACGTTAAAAATAAAAGTAAAGATGTGAATTACCATATTTCCAGACTAATTGTCCCTTTTGAAGTGAAACCTTCTTTAGCGGAGCCTGACCAAACACTTTTTGCATGGATAAAAATGAAGAAACTCACAGAGGAAATGGTTCCAGGCTTGACTTTGTGGAAGTAATTCATATTAATTTAAATAAAACTTTGTATACTCCACTATAGGTTTAATAACACGACCCGGGTTTCGACACTTCGTGTCATCTTCAGGTGCAAATACAAAATCTATCATCTTGTAAATATGATCATGGCTCTTCACCATATACCCAAACCATACCTTCCACAGTGTAAATTGTAGTTGACTTTCCCAAAACACAAACTAAGATGTTTTCCCCTCTCCATCCCCTAACCCTTTCCCACCTCCAAGCATCCCCCCCCCTCACGCCCGCCTCCCACACCCCCTCACCCCTCCTCTCCCAGATTCCTTCCCCTCCCCTACCACGAACCTGTATATATAGAGTGACAGATGTTGTATTTGCACCCGAAGATGACACGAAGTGTCGAAACCGGGTCGTGTTATTAAACATATAGTGGAGTACTATACAAAGTTTTATTTAAATTAATAAGAAGAAACTCACCATAGCTTTTGTAATGCGTCACGCTGTACAAGCATCACCGCTTGAAGTATTCTTTTCTTTTGCATATTTCAATTTAAAACACTAGTCGCACGAAGTCAAGACGAGCACCAAACGAAATAAAATTCTCATTCTTTCAAATTAATTTCTTTTTCCCGTCAAATTTGTGAAATCAAACAAAAAAACATTCGTAAAAAATTTGTAAATTACACGTTTTTGATGCATCAACCACAAGACGACCGTCAGTATCGTTGAAGTCGCGTATCTTATGAGTACATAGAAAAAATAAAGGCCTGTGATGAATTCGTTCAAACTACAGTTACCAATTTTATTATGAAATGCAACTCGGAATCATAGTATTTGCACCTGGAACTTTGGCCTATGAACTATGGCAGAAATTTAAGACTCTTCAATATCAGCAGTTTATCATCATATTTGATGTAAGGTCAGATATATAATCTGACAAATATGGACAACCAATGAGCACTTGTTGATTCAATTTGTGTAATCAGTATTAAATTTTTTAAACATACATAAAGCAATGGTTTACCTTATTTAACTTAAGATTTCATAACTACAGGAAGTTACCCAACTGCCGCCTTTTATTTTATAATTCGGTGGCGTGGGATAGCACTTGTCTAACAGCGGATGAATGGTACCAGAATATTGAAATAATTCGGATTTCCTCAAAATAGCATATAAGTCTCAGAAATAACGAATAAATGGCTTGATCTTTGTCAATACCTTCTGTCACTATGCACGTTTGCATGACACCGAAGAACTAATTAAAAATGCCAGGATTGGACTAAAGAACCAATGTTACAACAAACGGTGACAATTATCTAGCGTGAGAAATGCCATTTGGATGGGATTAAGTATAGAAAATAGCCACATTTATGCGATACCTCATACGGACGGTTAAATTTTTGGTTATTCGATACCAATAAAACTGGCCAGTTAGTCGAAAAAATGCTGATTGACTGCACGTCAACTATGTTGCCGGAAAGAACTTGCTTTCGTATAAAGCAAACCTTTCACGTTGTAAACTCTCCTGTAAAGTGTTCAATGTAGCATTACCATCATATCCATAGTACTTATCCATTATTCTAATCCATAGTAGTTATCCATAGTACACCATATTAACTCTAACTATAATAGTGAACACGAGTCATATCGTAGTGTGAACCGAGGAAATTATTAAAAGTTAAGAATTATAGATTGATAAAATGTGTAAACTGGACGTCTAAATACTTAAGGAGAAACTAATGTATTCCGCTCATAGCGGATGAGTGGACTTCACGAGCCAGACCAGGGAGAACTGATGCGGAAGACGACATTGAAACTTATTGAAACGTCACAGTATCTTGGAAGGTTGATTGACTAAAGCGATAGAATGGCCAGACAAAAAGGGCAATGCTTGATAAAATTCTTCTCTTTTGACTATTAAAATTTTCTTAAAATCATCTTAGTAATAATTTTAGAGGTGGTCATTTACAAAATATGTCTTAACGCACATATCTGCTACTCAGTTACCTAAGGGACATAAATCGTCAATCTAGGCAAAACTATTTCTGCAGAGAACTTTAAAAATAGGAAGCATTTCAACAAAGATACTATTCTTCTAAGAGGAATTGAAAATTATTTTTTTAAACTGAAATGAACCAACTAAAGTCGCCTTGCTTGACGATAAGATTCAGCTGTGTGTACAACAAGAATTTCGACTTTGGTATGATGCCAACGCCTCCAAGGTAGTCACTTCCGGATCTCTACTATGTCATCCTCCAAACGATGCCATATATTTTACTCAATCACAACGATGTTCCCTCCTCTCCTCAAAAAGAGACACAATCGGAAAATAAAACGTTCCATAGCGGAGATCCGGGGTTTCGAGAGAAAATCAGATCATTAATTTTAATGGGGTCCGCTCCCCAGAGAAGCCGCGACGCTTCTGCCTGCCTTCTTTGCCTCCTCTTACTGTCCCTTATATGCAGCTCACATACAGAGAATGCGAATGTAGTCATGCTGAAAAGATTCGAGTCTTTCCTTTCATGTATACCGAGTACGTGTCTGTTTCTCAGAATTCACACGAGAGGATCGATATTCAGCGGAACATCAAACGAGATGTCGAGGGAGAAGGGACGGACAATTTCCAGGAGACTAAACCCCGTCCTATCCATATCTACCCTCTCCCGTTCATTTTAACTTCTTCTGTCGCAGTTCTCTTTAACTACCTCACTCTGAACAACTACATCTTCTATTGCTTACATTTAGTTTTGCTATAACTCACTAGAATACTAAGCGGTAATTAGTTTACCATCATGGAGCCGTTTGGATATGGTCATGTGGAGCAAGAAACCAGACAAAATGACAAAAATCTAAATATTGATATTTGAACGAAATTATATGCAAGAACATATATGAGGACCCCAGAAGTCAAGGGTTCTTTGTAACAAAACCATTGTTTAGAGAAAACTTAAGTCAAAGTTGAAAATGTTTGGTACAACCCACTAAGTAGTTAAGAGGCATTACCCTAGACAGCAGTACCTGTCAAGAAAATCACTTTGATCCCTTTGCCACCTAAAAGATTAATATTTTCACATTCCATTCCTGTACGTAACTTATTTTTTTTTCAAAAATGTCACTCAGACCCCTTGACTTCTGGGGTCCACATATATAGTCAGTGACGTAGCTACAGGGGATGCATGGGGTCAGGAACTTATTAGTTTATATGAAAAAAGAACTGATGGAGAAAATAACATTCATTTTTATCATTTTTAATGAACTTTTATTAATTTTAACTTAATTTAATTATTTGGGTTTTCATAATTTAAAACCGCATAATTGAATGACTTTAACATTGTTTGAAACGATGCTTGATTTTTAAATTATTCACGTCGATAAACTTTTTAAATGAAAGGTTTTGTGACTGTCAAATATAAATTAATATGGCTATTTTATTCTTCCAGAAGTTTTTACAGCTCTTACAGTAGTCTTTGTATCCCTTGCATGTTAGAACGATTGGAGATAGAATGTTTCTTGGGTATTAGATTTGTAATTGGCGCTTTGCATGTGTGGTACGCGGGCTTTAATGTAATGTCGGTATTCTACCATATCATTCATGCATGCCTGGTGCGAAAGCACCCCCTGCCACACACCCTTTGGGTGGCTTGCAGGGTATGACGTAGATGTAGATGTAGATGTACAGCTCATAGATTTAAATATAGGATGTTACATTGTAATCGGAACAGTACTTTAACCTTCCTTACGTTACAAATCTGCTCCTAATTTTCAGAGTTGTTCCCCACCCGCTCTGACATATTTACCCCTCCAAAATGAAAAACTAGTCCAAGTCATAGACACGGAGTTATGAGGGAAATCCAGATTTTATGAAGCGACTTTAATACCGATAACGACGTATATGACAGATACTCGGCCAGTAGCGGCAAGAACAAGAAGACTAGGATAGACTGACAAGATGGAAGTAGAGCGGAAAATCACTGGATTACCATTGCTCTAATGAGAATGATAGTAAAAATCTAAGAAAACCAAGCGAAGTTGAAATGTAAAGGCAGGACTTAAAAAAGAATACGCGATGGGATATTCAAATAAAATGCAATGGAGGAGGAATATTATTGCCCTCGGTCGCGTAGTCGAATTTTTAAAATGTATTTACATATTTAAGGCACTTTAAAATCTAATGTTTTAATTGGAAACACGATTAATTTTATTCCTTCTCTGGTATCTAAAAAATTTAATTCTTACTGAATAAATATTGAACTTCAGTTCCTATAAAGTTGTATTGACATGAATTAGGTTGCGAGCGGTGCAAAATGACCTTAGCTGTCGACGCACCAGATAAACCTACTACCTAGGAGAAATATTGTAAAATAGGTCGTTATAAGTTGTCGTTGGAAAAATAAGTATTGTGAGACCATTAACAGATGATTTGATAACGTCATCGTCGAGCAAGAATGAAAGCATGAAGAGAGACCATGCAACATACTCATTGTATTTTTATGGCACATTTTGAAACGGAAGAAAAAACATTCGGTGCACCAGATGATGGATAAAATTTCACTCCTATTAACAAAGTTGACTTTTTAGATGACTTCACAGGGATGGCTTGGTGGCATTGCGTTCATGTATCTGTTTGATAAGTTTGGAGGCTAGGAATTACGTGAATGTACTGGAGCGAATAATTTTGTTAAGACATTTAGGTGATGGCCGCAAAAATGCTAATTGTCGCAGGAAAAAGGTAAATTCGAATCATGCTCCGTTATTAAATATAAGAGAATGGTTAAATCAAAGGAAATTGAGCTCTACGGCCTCTCTAGATAGATAAAAATAAAATTCTCCAATAGCCGTAAAAATGGCACCACTCGTCAAACATGTACCACAAAATTCACTTACTGTGTTGGTTTGCGGGAAAGGAGATTCCACAGCAGGGACCAACCACAGCCTATCCACCAGAATACCCTCCTGTGATGGTTTACGGGAATGTTACTTCCTCGCCAGTGACCAACACAGACACACACACTCAACCCAGTTTGGGATCCTTTTCGAGGGCTAATGGGACCCTGATAAGGATGCCTGGGTTATAACCTGATATCCTTCATAGGGCTAATGGGACCCTACTAAGGATGCCTGGTTATTACCACAATCACACACACTCAAATCACTCACTCACAACACACAGACGGGCCCAACCTCTGGGAGAAATCGCTCAAAAAGAGCGTGGTCAAAAGAAAAACACACAGAAACAAACGAGGGTGAGCGTCGGATACGCGTATTTCGGCCACAAGGTGGCAAGGTGGCCCTCTTCAGCGAGCTGAAGGGAAAAGCACTTGCAACACGAGGTTGTAAGTGAACGAAAGGGGAGGACAGCCAGGATTAAATACTGAAGGGACAGAAGGAGGGGGGGGGAGAAAACCAATGACCAATGGGTGTTGAAGAGGGCAAAAGGCATTGGTGGAAAGTGGAGAAAGGGGGGAGGGTGGTGAAGAGGACGGAAAGGTGGGGGGAGGGAAGAGAGTGGCGAGTGAACGTAAGTGGCCGTTGTAACTAGGGGGGGAGTCAAACTGACGGTTGAAGTAGGGGAAAGGGGTGAGGACAAACGAAAACTAAAAATCAAAACAAACCGTCCGTTGAAGTGAAGCAAGGGGATAACGACCAAATTTGAAATTTGAAACTAAGCTGACAGTTGATGTATGAGGGTAACTAGAAATTAGTACGAGGAAGTGACATTCCCGTAAACCATCACAGGAGGGTATTCTGGTGGAGAGGCTGTGGTTGGTCCCTGCTGTGGAATCTCCTTTCCCGCAAACCAACACAGTAAGTGAATTTTGTGGTACATGTTTGACGAGTGGTGCCATTTTTACGGCTATTGGAGAATTTTATTTTTATCTATAAGAGAATGGAATGTTCACAATCAAGACCAATCTGAAAGTAGCTGAAACAATATAATAGGTATATAATTATAAAAATTCGTAAATTTGATTACTCCCAGTTGTCTAAAGGCTTCCTAAAGGAAATAAAATTGAATGCTGCTTAATTTTTTTTCATCAGTAATTCCACGGAAAATTGAAAATAACTTCTTCGATTGTTTTGATTTTATATGATGTTTTCAGTCATGTGATTTCGAAATTAAAGCCCATGTGGAAGACAAATTCTTTAAGAGCAGCGTGACTCTTCATTCTAATCGGTCTATAGCTTGCAGTTCATTATTTTACGCTTAAATACCCTTGATTTCGATGGGAAAGTTCTTTTCAAAAAACGTTTAGAAAGTGTGCCAAAATTTTAGTATAGCCTTCGGAGTAACTGTTATAAGTCACAAACTGCCAGGATCTGACTCATCAATGCTCGGCTTGCAAATCGCTTGGCCGCGGTTGTTCTAGAGGATCATTTTTGCACCGTAACTTCTAGTAAAGCCCCCTATAACTTTGGTGTGAATCGTGGACTAGCAATACTAGGATATCTTAGCTAATCGCCACTGGCAGCAGTACTTTCCCTCACTTCCCAATCCTCCTCTCTCTTTGGGACTCCCCCTGCCTTCGTCCTCAGACCTGCATGGTGAAGAAGAGCTCGCTCGATCCGTGACTGGCATCCACTTCACTACAAGGCTCAAGAACGCTCCATACTTGTATCACGGTATTGCACCTTAGAGAAGGTACCAATTTCTTATTTAATGCAACACATGCTCCATTGTGGGAGAAATTATTCATTTCAAAGGCTGTGTTTGTCTTTATTTAATTTCTGTCGACCCTGTCTCGCCTCAGTCTAGTCAGTTCAACTCAGTGACTACGAATTCAGTTCGTGCGTCGCAAAAGAAAAGTATCTAATTCCTAGCATCCGCATACTAGTTATTTTCTGCTTTTACCAGGATACGTACAGGTCACCACTATATCGGAACGTTACGAAGCATAGAAACGCAAACTTCATCGTCACGATACGACAGAACTGGGTTACCAAGATTAAAGACTATTACCAGCTTATAATGACTACTTGAATTTATGCGAGATGATTTTTCCTGAATTCAACATTTTTCTTATATCTTAAAGATTTTTAATCATGAGTCATCGTTTCCCTTTTTTAAAAACTCCTTTTTCTAGAATTCACTATTGACATCATATCGCCAATCATGAATCAATCCCACGGAAATGATATAAAACCTTTGATTGTAAGAAATAAACTCATGTGGTATAAAACAAAATACTGTGGTGTATAAAAATTATTTCAATAATGCTTTATAATTCTTTTGACTGCTAGTGATAAAACCAATTTGTAAAAATATACACCTAGTACCAACATTACGCACAGTCAGCTCTTTTGAATGCCATTTCTTAAGTTTCGAATTATCTGTCCCTCAGGATGTTGTATCATGTTCCTTCGTTAGTTTAAGTTTCCCAATGGAGAGGGTATGTGGAGTTACCAGAATTTGCGCTTTCAGAATTTTAAGTATTACGCCTTATCCCTCGTATTAGGACATATAGGATATCAACGACACCTACTGATATGAATTCCTATAAAAGAATAAGATCGTAATCACTTTAGCATTGCCATTAAAAAAAACCCTCATCCAATCCTTTGGGCTCAAAACAGAGGTGAGTGACCGATAAAAGCCGTGTTCTCACTCCGTTTAATGAGGCAAAGAGGGGAATACGGCAAAACGGGGAGCGGCACGTGAGATAGAACCTTAAATAGTCTGCCCGAGCTCATGGCGGAATAAGCCATTTTGCGCAGATGAAAACACAGGACACGCTAGATTGAAGAGATTAAAATCCTTTTTCGCCCGGAAATGTTTCTGACCTCCATCGCGCGACGTGCTGAAGTTGAATAAACCGTAATGTAGGATGGCAGAAGCGAATGCCTTGGGCTTACTGCAATCCTGGCAGCAGCGACTCTAGGGTAAAGTGGTATTAACAACCGTATCTGGAGATAATCGCGTGACTTGAACCGTTAGGATTACCTTCTCGTCTTTCTCACTCCCTCCCCAAAGTGACTGACAACCGTTTCAACAGCAGTTTAAGTTTGAAAATTTTCTCGCAGTTTTAAAAGGAACGTGTTCGGAAAGTCAATTATTGAAATTCAATTCACGTACAGGAGAACAGGGCAAGTCAAAAGTACAGGGCTTCAATGTAAAAATAAAGTATTCACAAAGTTTTAAGTCTCATTGACAACAAGTATGCCCACATCTAACTCTATCCACAAAAGAACGCTCTTTACTATATGTTCATTCACCGTGGCTTAAACATTTTAGTCATATATCTAGAACAATATTGGTGAAAAATCACTACATACATCTCAATTAAAGCATTTTATTATTGTTATTTTTTGTTTATTTATCCTGAGTTGGATGAGACGGAACCGTCCCCTCTTCCCCCAACCCAGTACATATACAAACACCCATGACCTGGGCAGATAATATTCTACTCAGGCGGGACTCGAACCCGCGGTGGCGGTGGGGTGAAGTCCTCACCTGCTAACCTAACTAAAATACCATGTAACAACCCATATTTTTATGGGTGATAAGACAAATACAGGATTTTGATTTCAATGAGTTTTACTCTGTTTATATCTCTTTAGCTCAACGTTCTGCTGTCAATCTTCAGATCCCTGTAGCTTTGATGTAAGATAAAGCGCATTCCTTCTTACCATTTAATTATTCATCATAGAGCAACTTCCAATCGTGTTAATAGAACACATTTTATTTGGAATCAATTCCCATACCCCTTCTTTTCACCATACTAATGCACGAGCTGTCAACGCATGCGAGAAAAATCGATACGCAACACCATAAACCACGGTGGAAAGTTATTCTTTAAAACATATACTAAAAAAGCGGTTAAACATACAAAATTGGAAGAGGAAAAGGTGGACACAATCAGGGAAGGAGTGAGGAATCAAGCTAATTAACACTCCAGGGCAAGGAGTACGCTTACGTTTTAATCCTTTTTCTAATTTTCACTGGGACCAAGATTCACATCTCACATTTTGGGCTGTGAATACTTCACCAACAAGCTACTAAGAACAACCATCAACTAATGTTTTACAACCGGCAAATAAGTTTTGAGAAAGAACGCTTAAAACTCTAAAATTAACAGCTAACGGTTACGCCATTAATGTGAAATGATGGAAGGTTAAATCATTTACGCGCAACCCTGTATAGAAATAAGGATTTAAATACCAGCGCGATATGACCGTCTTCATCATATTTAGTTCTCCAAAAAAAAAATTCCAGATAATATGAGGACTATAAAAATAGTAGTTTCTAAATAATGCATGATAACCAAATTCTGAAGATCTATTTTCAATATTAATTAATGATCACATAATTGAAAAGGTAGACTACTCCTTAAGGTATATCATACATGGTGCATTAGAATTAAGTTTCAGTTAATACAGAGAGTCCAAATTTTAAGCTATCCGGTACTAGCCACGGAGTTTCACTTTTACGGAATCACCCGCAATGCACATATGCGCGAAATTTCACAGAGAAAAATTCATCCGCCTTGACCGGGATTCGAACCCGGATCCCTCGGTTTCCAGCCGAGTTCCATGATCCCTCGATTTCCAGAGTTCGCTTAACCAGTTAAGCTATCGAGGCGTCCTCTTCCCCTGTGGATTTTTGTGACCTTTACAGCACTCGGCCGGAAATCGAGGGATCTGGGTTCGAATCCCGGTCAAGGCGGATGAATTTTTCTCTGTGGAATTTTTCACAGAGAGTCCAGTTCAGTTGGTTAATTTTTAGTGTTCACAATTACTATTTTCATATTTAGATGCACACAAAATTAAACCCTTATACATATCGACTTCCGAGTTATGTATTTTGCCACTACACTATACCGTGGAGTTGTTACGACTGGTTGTGAGAGTAATAAACATAGATATACCATTAATTACTCCGTAGCGAGTGCAGTCATATCAAAATTAGTTACGTAAATTTATAACTCTAATGCTATGATATCTCTACGGCTGAAGAAGGGCTAAGACTCGACACGTCCAAAGTAAGATTCTTTCTCTCTACTCTCTTCTTTCTGAACCTCTGACAATCTCTTTTTTACTGCATTTACTTTTTATTGCTTTACTGCATTTTTTACTGCTTTAATACTTTTTTTTGCCCTGGAAAATAGAAAAAAATTATTAAATGAGAACTTCCCATAAAGATATTCGTCATTTCTTACCCGGACCCTCACCTATTCCCATCGAAGCGCAGAGGCTAGAATTTAATGCTTTAAAATGGTAGCATAGACAGGGAATCCTGAGGGTTTTCTCACGTCGCAACCCCATATCAACAAGAGGCCTTATCTCTCAGTGCGTGCAGAGAGGTCTCGACAATCCCCGTCGTCACGGACACAGGTGTCGGTGGGGTCAGTGATTAACTACAGAGAAAAGGGTTTGGAGGAGGATCGAATCTGGGACGCTTATGGGGCAGGATGCCAAGAAACAGTGCCGTGGGTTCGCAGATATGAGGAGGCTCAGGGCGGAAAAGGGATTGGCCCGTGACTCGGGATATTCCAGATTGGGCGGCTGTAAATAAATATGAGGCGTCGAAAGCCAAGATTGCGCGGGTCAAAGAGAGTCTGGGTGGAGGGCGATAACGTGCACTTCGCCCGGCCTTAAGGATGAGTTATGCCTTCCTGTGGGAGAGGATGGGTGAGGACCAAATGGACGAATACAAAAAGATATCAGCAGTTGGTTACAGCTAGGTGCAATTCTAAAATTACTTCGGTGCAACCGGCCATATTGGCCACACATTCAATTTATCTCTAAAAGTGCAATATACCTTTTTCTAAAATATTGATGGTTCAAACATACGGAAATACATAAATCACAGCTAAGAAAGCAGTCATCGAAGCTTCATTGCAAATATGTCGAATGGACATTGAGAATTACGTTGACTATCGATTACTATCAACATTCACAATTCCAATATGTTTCAATGCATGATTAATTTTGAGCTCCTAACATCTATAATTATATGATTGCCTAATACGAAGACCTTGAAATTGAAAAAAATCATTGTCGATGAATATAACTTCCTTACGTAAAAAATTCAAGAAGTCTCACTGGATTCATTTATTGATTCGCAAAGCAAACACACTCATGATAAAATAGTAACATATGCAAAGCAACTCTTCCTTTTCATATTTTAAGCTAAATTTTGGATGAAACAATTATTACATTACTATATGAGCATGAATATGTAAGTGTGGAGGAAGCATCATTAATGTGACTACGAAGATGTAAATGAGAAGCACAATTATGCTCAAAAATAAGTAAAATATTTAAAATATTGAAAATATACCAAAGTGGATCCTTATATAGACCAAATGACTGCATATTCAAATTCATCATACTGATGCATATTACTTATAAAATATGCATTTTTTCATAAACTTCTTAGTTTCCGAGACTTGAGTGCAAGACTATGCTGAAAGAAGAAACGCATCTAATTACCAATTTCTCTCCTATTTTTACCATCAAATTTGTCACAAATATTTTTATAAACATACCAAAAAATACCAGTAGTGTTATTATTTAACGTGCATCAATTGATAAAAATAAATGCTTAAATGTTACAAATCTGAAGGTTAATCCCAATAAATGTTGCGCCGGCCGAAAGATTCCTTACGGCAAAAAAGTTAACTCTCGGTTCACTGCGTAACCCGGTCTCTCTCCACTACAAACAACAATAGAACCAAATCCAAAACAAATAAATAAACATACTAAAATAAAGCAAATTAACTTAACTATTAAAAAATAACTTAAACCAACTAAATCAACAATTTATATTCATAAATCAAATACATATCAGTTCCATCGGCGTAAAACATTTCAAACTATTAACCCTTCAACGTTTTTTACCGTGCGATACACTAGAACATTATGAAGCTCGATTGTACCAAACTGACGAATAGCTCTCATTGTCAGTAGAAGTCTAATGTAGAATTCCAATATGATGGCTAATAGAGAAAGCGTTTAGCGTGGAGAGAGGTAAGGAGCCCAAAGCACCCCGTTGAGGCGAAGGAGAATAAGGGAGAATCGAAAAAAAACTAAAAGAAATTTAAAAAAAACAGGGCGGCACTTGCACGAAGGAAAAGGCTTTATACTGAGCGCGTCATCGGTCAATGAATTGCGTCTCCTCTGCGAGAATCGCTAATGAACAAACTGCGCGACCTAGTGCACCCGAAACCGCCCCTGAAGGCCTAAAGGGGGGGAAAAAGTTGCACCGCCCACCCCTCAACCCCTCCCCCTACTAGGTCCCCCTTTCCACCGTGCACTGCATTTGCATTGAAATTAAAACCACAGACAAACTTCTGGGTGAGTCGGCACCGCGGCGCTAATTGAAACGCGGCCGCAAAACGGGAATCGTTGCGGAATTAATCGCCCCGAAAACTGGAATCGAGGAAGTCGCGAGATAAATGTTCCGAAGTAACAAATCGGAAAAAAGAGTCATTTCGTGGAGCTGGGCGCGAGAAGCTCTGATAAGGCACTGGAACCAACGTACCTCATATTTTACTCAAGTGAGGATTTTATGAATAAAATAGGTGGAAAATTGTGAGAAACATTTGAGTGAGTAATGAAAGCTACACTTGGATGATGATATAATATTACTATACAATTTGAGCCCTAAAAACTCCATGAAAGGTGCATAGATACTTATCCGTATGAAAATGAAACATATTCGAGTTTCCTATAAATTATTTAAACCCCCTATTCTTCACGTACGACTCATAGACGCGTTTAACATATCATAACCATCTTATATTGGCCGAAACAATGAGAGCGCCTCCTCTTTACTTCATTGAGCATTTCTCAAGGAATAAGTCAAAACAAAGGAAAACCAAAATGAAAGATTACATTTAACGATTATTGAAAGGCGTAATTTGATCTACTTTTAAATTGAATGAAGGGGAATGTTGCAGTAAAATAAAGACAAAAGATTATCATTTCCTTTCAATTTTCAAATGTTTTACTACAATATTTTTGTTCAGCGCACAAGATTAATAAAAATGCTGCCATATATTTTTGCCCGACTACCTCTTCCGTTAAAAAAATAAGGCAAATTGATTCGTTCTACTCTACCTCCAAAGAACAAAGCAATTAGATTCAGAGGTATGAACATAGAGTGAGTCAATTAGATAAAGTGCTTGATCGGCTTGAATAGGATATAAAATTTTATTCAGCGCACATTAAATATTTAAAGGCAGTACTATGGCATTTAAGAGGGAATATAGCAAAAATATTGCATCTATTGAGACTATTTCTCACGTTGAGTAAAATGATATCGTTACCATTTTTCGCGGCATTAGTTCTTGGTCATTAATGAAAAGGTGGATCTTTGTACCATGCTAACGTTGAAACAACTCAGCGCCCAAGCCTCGCTGTTTTAATAGAATAGTAAACGAGGAAATAGGAACGCGGAAGCCGTTATGAGGTTTACAAAGCTTGAGAACGCGTGTCGAAGACCACGTTCAACACTCGTCCGTAAGCTTTGGTGTGGTTCTCGGGGATTGCGAGAGCAGCTCCTAACGGTCAATACAATTACACGACGTTTCCTAGAAAGCAAACAGCAGTGAAACACGGGGTAAAGAGATGTACGTGCTTAACACAATCCACAATTTAAGGGAGAGGATTTTTCTCAGCATCAGCTTTCAAGATCTGAGATGAGTAACCGGGGCACAAAATCCTACCTTGTGTGGATTCATTTTGAAACACACCGGGAAAAAGTACACTACGTTAATAACCATTCTGTCAGCAACTGTATCTAGTTTAGAAGGGCAAAGCTCTTCAAATCTCACCAGCGTGACTATAAAAAATTTCAAATTTTAAAAAAGTAGCTAAACTTTAAAAGAATTAATTATAATACGATGAAACATTCTGCGTTTATGAAATTATTGTGTCCATAAAAAAATAAGCTTCACATAAACTCGAAATACACATGACAGTTTATCACAAGTTGATAAGACTGATATTGATGACAACTAAGTGTCGCAACTGTCCTAAAATTACAGTTTGAAATCTAGACCTGTAGTGTACGCGGAAGCCAGTCTTTTATGATTTGAAAAAAACGAATAACTAAGGTATCTGAATGTATCAGAGATAATGCTAACAAAAAGGCGATCATAATTGGTTTGAGAGAGATTTATAGGAAGTTTTCTGTTACAAATTCCAGCATAACCTAAAATTTCATTCACTCATTTCTGCCAAGCTTTTGGAACAAACAATGTAATATGTTATATTTTTACTTCAATGAATGTATAACAGAACCTTTCGTCATTATATAATGTACAGACAAAAGAGATATAATACAGAAGAAAACTATTTTTGCTGTCTGAGAGCTACAAAGTTACTAATTCTTCGGTATGTTGACAGGTTATTATCTCAACGCCAATCGAATGATAAATTCGAATCTTCTTTCTTTATCATAATGCTATGCAATTTCCGTTTGTCCACGAAGAGTGTAGAAACAAAATTACGAAATGTAGGTTCATGTAGGTGTGCACGAAAGGAGTTTCAGGACGGCTTATTTCTTGAGAAACACCGGGGCCTTAAGATCTCCCTCCAGCATTACTGTGAACACACGAATGTGATCGTCTCGGATCGTGCGGCAGGCGTTGCACTGGATGAAGTGGGATCAAGCCTTAAAGGGATTCAAGCCCGGATGTGATCCCCACGCGGCGAGCAAGTGAAGAAGGATGTCTGGAGGAAGTAATGGGAGGGAATGCCCTCCTTGCGCCGTGGTTCACGGACCACTGCAGCCCCACTGCACTGGCAGTTGCGGTGCCCGGGCCGAGGCCGGGAATTAATGTGTCGTCCTCGTAATTACCCACGGCATCGCGGCGGACTGGTGGAGAATGGAGGGGGTAGGGGCTTAAACACCGCCCGCCTCCTCTTCCTTCCACTATTGGGCGCCCTCGGCACACTCTTTATTCCTCTGCGTCCTCCCAAGGAATTCCCTTCCTCCCTCCCCGACCTCCTCTTCGACCCTAATTCTGTCCTCCGCTCACCCCGGTTACTCATTCACCACCCACCTCGTCATTCCTCTCCGCTGTCGTAAATCGCCCGGAATGAAGGCATAGGACTAGGTAAAGTATTATTTTTTCCACGCAGGGAGGTACGTTACGAGGAGGAGATATCCAACTTGGGGACGTATAAAATAATCCATTCAAACTCTGATGACTCGGGGTCTCATGTCAAAATTTAAAAATTCGTTCCATTTGAAGAGAGAGGCAAATACCTACCTCATTTCAGGCGGCGGATGCAAACAGTTCGAGGGAATTCGGCCTCCCAGAGCGCTGGGTTAAATTTTTTATTCAACTTCCAAAGAACAGCGAATACCGAATATGTTATTACGAGTGGCGGAGGCATATATTTCAGGTTCTATGAACCTCCCGGAACCTAGGGATGAAATTTTAAAAACTAACTTTTTAAAGACAAGCAGATACCTCTGTTGCAGTGGCAGATGTACGCATTCCGAGTGACTTATTTAAATTTCAAATTGGGCGAGATGCACAGCACAAACGGGATGAATGATAAAGAAGTGGCCAGGTATGAACATACCTTCTTCAAAAAATACATTCAGTTCTATTCCTTCATCAATACTGGCTCACATACATTGCATTTTCCTTAATACTCCTGAGAAAAAGTTGTCTCTCCCATGACTATACTAATATTAATTCCCACCAATTACACTATTCCATTTTGACGCCAGCGGTATTAAAAATAAGAAGTATTTTCCTGCATCTTCCATTGCTCAGGTATCTCATAATTCTAACACTTCTCCTAATGAAATACAAAATATAGATGCGATCCAATTCAAGTGCAGTCATTAGTATGCACCACATGCTATGTCAGTTAAGTTATGAGTGTATTAACGAATGGGAACGAACACCTAGCGTTCGTACTTGGATGCGGTCGCTGCCGAAGTAAAAACAAAAACGTATCGGTAAGCGGTCATAAGCGATATCGACAAAGGTATGCAGTTAAACTGAAAATTACAATGAGTAATGTCACATACAATAAATACACCTATCAAATAAATGTAGGTAGGGCTTAACTGCTTTTAAAATAATAGGAAAATGCGAATAAAGTAAAGAATCGTTCACTGCAAACTAAACAAAAGGTACCTTTATTGCTTTAACCCGTTAACAGGTGACTCAAAAAAAAAGTTTTTAATGTGATATTAGTAACTAAGGGGCATGATATTTTCTCAAAAACGTGAAGAATTAATCTAAATTAAGGCGAAATCATTACATATAAAAATTCACAGAAATGTTTAGTTCAGCTTCGTGAGGACGCCATTATGGATTAGTATGATTAGCGCGGCAAGTTTTTACGCCTTGCATTGTACTAGCCCTTTACCAGCCGTTTACTACACGTCACGTTGGTCCAAATATTGAAAACGTGACGTCACTTCCTGCATCTAGGGGGAATTTAGTACGGCTAGTGCGACTCAACATGCACTGGAACTCAGAATTAGACGTTATGAACGAAAAACGATGTCTCTAGACCGTAATATGCTTTACTTATCAGTTATTTAAAAACGAACTGAATGAATTTACTTTAATGAATGACTTTCATTAAAGTAAAGTTCAGTAAATCGCAGAAATATTTACACAAAAATTATTTTAATATAAGCAAACACAAATTTCGTTAGATTCTATTATATCGTAATGTAAATAATTATGTTCTATGACTCTCCACTTCGAACCAAAAGGTCGAAGATTGTGCCCCCTAGAACAAAGAGATTGTTAAATACAGTATAGAAGAGACTTTACTGAATGGCTAGCGTAACCGCTCGTCAAGCATGACAGAATATGATTTGGTATATATAAAAATATCTTTCCTTTCCTCAATGAGGAATTTTATAAAGCGCAAATTTTTTCTAGTTTTGTGATATGTAAATAAAATAAAACCCGGTGAGCTTTGTGGAGTTTCATGTAGATTGGTAAAAATAACGTTTACACTCTACCGGTCAGTTCACAGGTCAACATTTAATTGCACAATCCGGATTTCGATGCTTGGCATCATCTTCAGTTCCTCGCTGAGGAAGGGAATTTGCGGACAGACTGGCAGAGAATCTTTTCTTTACATGGAAACGATGGAAAACAAGTGTAGTGCACACTAAAATAAAAAGATGTCACAGGCGTGACTGGTGAAAACACAGGTAACACAAAAAAAGAAAGAATAAAACGAACAGGATTTTATTGTTTCGGCGGTTCGACACAACCGCCGTCTTCAGAGGATTAGGAGACAATTATCTCCTTATATTCTGAAGAAGGCGGTTGTGTCAAATCGCCGAAATATTAAAATCCTGTGAGTTTTATTTTTGTAGTGTTGTAGTGTTACCTATTTTTTTACCAGTCACGCCTGTAACTGCGTTTTTTCCAGGATAACCATGACACCTTTTCGTGTTCTGTCCCCTATCTGCGACTGCGATCGACGATTGGTGTACCTACGATAATATGCAATACATATCGGGATACACAGCCACATTTGGTGATTACAATCGTAAATGTTGTAGCTGTCTTTCTACGAATGTACGTATACTTTTATAAATCGCCTATACAGCCTTTAAGCTTGCAATCACCAACTTACTTGAGGCATATTTTTTTCTGAAAAATATACGTTCCTACATTACCAATGGTGATACATTTAAGCTTGTAATCACCAACTTACTCGAGGGATATTTTACTGAAATTACAGTCAGAAATGGCATCATCCTCGCTAGTAATATCCTAAAAATCACGAAAGAAGCCAAATCTTTAGCTTTACCAAATCTTAGAAATGCTTTATTAGTCATTCAAATAGCCATTTTGGGCCCGCGTACCGTCCCACCCCAGCACTCCTGTTTCACTGAACAGGCCCGCAACCTTGTCGGCTGGGGAAATTAAGGGCATATTTCAGAGGTGTAATCGTACCACTTACTCGCATGACAAAAAACATTCCACGGGTATCCCAACATTGCATGCATATTATATATGCTCTACTGATTGTGATTAATATCCTCATATTTTGAATCTAGCTCTTTTTATCATTTATTATTTTTTATGAGACAAGTATTTCAC
Source organism: Ceriagrion tenellum (assembly GCA_963169105.1). NCBI lineage: Eukaryota > Metazoa > Arthropoda > Insecta > Odonata > Coenagrionidae > Ceriagrion > Ceriagrion tenellum. Next base: position 134,530,278 of record OY720635.1, read on the forward strand.
ACAAAATATTCTGAATTTGGCCCCAATATAAGAGCATTTCTGCCTATATATATTATTCTAAAATAGACCAGTCCGAGATGAAAAAGTGCGCATGGTACAATCTAGCAAATATGTTTTTTTTATGCTCCACCTCATAGTGGACGACGGATCTCGTTCGTTATTTACGAGAGGGGTTCAGGAAGTCTATACGGCCAAGGATCCAATTCGAAAGGGCTCGGGTGAAAAACTGGGATGGATTAATCAGGAAATGACGAGAATACTAACGCAGTCAGCGGCACGACGTCTGAATTCCAACGGGAGTCATCGGACAATAATCCTACTCCAATTCTGCGACCAGACCGCGCGAGCATTATTTGCATTTATCCGTCAAATTTGTAGAGACTCTCACGGGCGGGTTTTTCTTTGAAATACAGGCTATTGGGTCTGGGATCCGTCCAGCGATGTCTCGCTCTCAACTATGAGCCCGAATTCCACTCATGCAGGCTATATCAGTGGGGGGAGAGTCAGTCGTAATCCCGGCAGCTTTTGATTTCCAATTGCCAAAATACCAATAGCGTCGCTTTTACGAGAGATGATGGATTGAGCAAATATCCCTATAGGAAGAATAGATTTTTTTCGAACAAACGGACAACCGTCCATCACGATTTTCAGTCTTCACGACCGAAGGACTCAGTTGAAGCTTATAGAGATGCACCATGAGAATCCACGCCACATTATTTTGTATTTTTTTTGCATTTCGAATACATCAATCCTGGATCTTACCTAAAAAAAGTGCTGCTGCACTTTTTTAGGTTAATTATTATTAATTAAATATTATTCCATTTGAATGAAATATATCACTAAAAAGGCAGACATTGTGAATTACACTTCGTAGATGATAGGGCAATAATTTCTCAGACGGTCTCTCGTTCATTCAATATTGCATTCAAATAAACTTTAAATTCAGCATCAATTATTTATTGCAGAAATTGGATCAACTTTATTGCATTTAAAATTCAAAGTAGAAGTGAGTGGAGTTGACGAATATTGAGAGAAAATTTAGGCACTGTATTCGTAATAAGTAATGCTTTAGAAGAGATATGCGAAACTATTCAAACCGAAGAACATTTTTGTGATTAAATAAGTACCATGGTATCCGCTATAATAAGTCAAACATATCTTTTTCACCAATGGGTACATTACAAATATTCTAAACCAAGATAACTGAATGAACTTAATCGTTGAAAGTTTCTAATCTATGCATAATTGATATTCACATTTAATATGAGTTTACAAAAAATTAGCAGTTATGGAATGAAACATTTGACATTTTTCTAAGCGTAACAATTTCCCGAATTTTGTACAACGAGGCAAAATACTTCCACAGGATTAAATACCACTATTATAAACTTTTAATATATATTTGTCGAGTTACATAATATCGCCTTCTATGTTCACCTTTTCCCATCTCGTCCCTGGTCTCCCAACTATTCACTTACCTAACCATTTGTATTCTATGGTTTTCTTCGGATTCTATCTCTCTGTATCCGCATTACAAGCTCTTCCAATTTCGACTGCTTTCTCCCATTTTATACGTAAGTCTTTAGCTTCTCTCTTAATTATACAGTCGTTAATTCACCTATTTTAGTTTGTGCTGAACTAAATATGGTTAGTCCCAATATCTCTGTCTATTTTGTTCTGTCTCGCAGTTGCTCAGCGTTTTCATTCATGCGATTAAGTAGAACTCCCATTAATGTATAAAATTTGCTCTACTCATCCTATAAGGAACGTTTAATGTATCCAGTATGCCTGTTACGTCCTCAAAGGATAGGCCCAGAACGATTGACAAGAAATTACTACAGTGAAAATCCAGTCGTGTTACGGTAACGTTTCTCAGGCCTCAGATACTGCAAACATTTATAAACATCACTCTTGTAATTTTAAAAAGAAATTGCGGTTATGAGTAGGATATTAATTTAAACTTATTAGTAATTTGAGATTTTATTTGATATTGAGTCCCCTAGGTTAACAACAGAATAGTCACCTAAAGCAAGCGCATAAACATTATTATGTTACAAAGGTATCACATTGATTATAAAATTCAGTACTTTTCCAAAGTGTTCATTTGGAACTTTACGATAGTTTCGATGTTATAGTAGTGCTTGGGAAAGACATATATCACTAAAGACAGTTGTAGTGGATCGTAATCAAAGGGTGTGGAAAAATGTAAATGTTTCAATCTTCATGGAACTTATAATAGTCCACAATGGGAATTTACCGGCTATCAACATTATTATGTTATAAATGCTTCCAATGGATGAAAATTGATTAAAATTTTCAGTATAGATGGGAGAAATGCCTGGCTGTACGGCAGCTGGTTAAAAATATTTGGTATGATAAGCGAGTAAAAAAGTGTCTCAAATGGAAAATAATTAAATTACTTAAGTCAAACTTTACCAGAGGGAAAGTAAAACATTAGGGATGGTTCATCATCATCTGGTGTTCTGCCTGCTGGCAGGTCCCGTACACCAATGCTGTCTCCATCCGCTTCTGTCCCGAGCTTCTTTCTTTGCTTCATCATAGATGACGTTCTTCACCAGATCCACCAATTTAATTCTTCTCCTTCCTCTCTTTTTCTTTCCTTCAATTGAACCCTCAAGTGCCACAGTTATTATACTTTTCCCTCTCATCACATGTCCCAACCAGTTTCCTTTCCTTTTCCTTTGTTCCTTTAGGAGCGATCTTCCTTCTTTTACTTTGCTCAAAACCTCTTCATTTCTCATCTTATCTACCCATCTTACTTTTCCCATCCTTCTCCACACCCACATTTCATAAGCTTCTATTCTATTCCTTTCCCTCTTACCTAATGTCCATGCTTAACATCCATACATCAAAACGCTCCATGAATAACATTTAGCTAGTCTCTTTCTCAGCTCCAGATCCATGCTTTTATTGTATAGCAAGTTTTTCTTCTGGCCGAAGGCCACTTTTGCCATTTCTATCCTTGCTTTTATTTCTGCAATGCTTCTCCAGTCGTTTGTCACCATCGTTCCTAGGTACCGGTAGCTTTTCACTTTTCCTATTACACCTTCATTTATTTTCACACTCCTATAATTTTCACAGTTTACTGGCATCACCTTTGTCTTTCCTAGGTTTGTCTTCATCCGATATTCCTTCATCCCTTCTTCCAAAACCTTTATCAACCTTTGAAGTGATTGCATATCATCTGCTAATATTACCATATCATCTGCGAATCTTATCGGCCCCGGTGGCGGCGGGGTAAAGTCCTCGCCTGCTAACCCGAGGGTCGCCCGAGGGTCCCGCCTGGGTATAATATGCCTAGGACATGGGTGTCTGTGAATGTAAACTGGGTTGGGGTAAGAGGGGACGGTTCTGTCCCATCTAACCCAGGAAAAAAAAAATATGAGAAATCTTATACTTCTTATCTGCCTACCTCCAATGCTGGCTCCTTCCTCTCTCCCATAAAAAGATTTATGGATCATGTCCTCAACATATATATTGAACAGGGTTGGCGACAGACAGCATCCCTGCCTTACTCCTCTACCAAGATCCACCCATTCTATCATATCCTCATTTATTTTTAATGCAGCTTTTTGCCTCATATAATTCTCGAATGAGTTTTCTCTCCTTCCATACCATCCCCTTCTCTTTTAGAATTTCTAACATTTTATTCCATTCAACCCAATCAAAAGCCTTTTCCAGATCAATAAAACAAAGTGCCATTCCTTTTTCTCTCTATATATACCTTTCTCCAGTTATTCTTTACAGGCCAATGGCGTCCCTTGTTCCTTTCCCTTTCCGGAAACCAAATTGTTCCTCCCCTACATTTTCTTACATTATTCTTATTTATCTCCTGTTCAAAACTCTCAACATTATTTTGGCTGCATGTGTAGGGATGGTTATGAGCGGGAAATAAAACTAAGTATGACTTTATCTACTAAAAAAAAGGGTTGCGACGGAGAGAGACTGAGAAAACCGCGGAATAGGCCAAAATTTTAGGAAGCCCCTCTCCTGCAAGTCCTTTTCAAGTGATACTTATTTGCGGGGACCGCAAGAGCTACCAGTTGGCTTGCGACTTTGCAGCCGCCTCTTGACCGCAAATAGTCCCCGTTGGACTCTCCTGGCCTGGCCTGCACTTGAACACGGGCGGACGGATGCCCTAGCTCGCTATTCCTCTTGTTTGCTCTAGGCATTATACGTACTTATCCCCCCGGATTCCTTTATTAAACCCGCTCCTCCCCCTCATGCCTTCCCCCCCCTTCCCATGGACTCAGCGGTGACTGTAGTAACCCCACGCTCGCATAATGCCGCGTCATCCCTGAATAATGGATTTCTTTCCTGCTAAGCCGTATTCCCTTCTCTCCCTCGCCGCATTCCCTCCTCCCCATCGTCCCTCCATCCACCAACATATATTTAATTTAACTCCAGCCGCACTCTTCCGCATCTCGTCGTTTTTAAAACTTCTTTGCTCAACTCAGAGGTGAGTACTCTTTGCATGGAGGAGAAGGCTGGCGATATACCTAAAAGGCCAGCTAAACCGTCCTACATATTGCTGTAGTCTCTTATTTTGAAAAAAAAAACCTTAACCGCTTTCGTAAGACTAGATATTATCAACTTATCGCATTTTAAAGGCATAAATAAGACCGTATTTGAAAATAGGGTAAAAGATAAAAGTTTAAAACCTGATTATAATAATGTTAAAATACCACAGATGGCTGTGATTTTTATGGCCTACTACTTTTCATCGTAGAGTAATAATACTGGATTTGAAACGAATAAATGAATATGATACGACCGAAAAAGTTTTCTTTCTCTTTTAAATTTTCATCTTTGCAAGGGCATGGATGTATGAGCGTTAATATACAAAATGTGGGGAATTTAAAGTATACTCTATTATTTTCTTCTGATGGAGGGGACTTCATTCGGTGAAAATATGGATATATCTGGGTAAAACATAAGGTATACTTAAATAGCATTTTGCCAAATGCTCATTTGAATGTGAAAATCTTCATTTTCTTTCTCATAGAGTTAAATGACGAGCACAGTATTTATTCCATGTTGCTCTGCTTGTTCTGGGCAGGCTAAAAAGGAAGTACTATAAGCATAATCAAGGATAATTTAATCAGCGAAATATTTTCCTTTCAAAAGATATCATCTAAAGGGTGAGAAAGTAGATATGGACCAACTAACATCTCGTGTGGTGGGCATACCTGTATATCAAGAAGTACCTAAAGGGGACTACAATGAACCATGAACTGTCATTCAAGTATTTTGGGGGTAAAAAGGTATTAGAATTAAAGTCATAAAGTGAAGCTTAAGCGAATTTATCAAAACTTAAGAAATAAATAAATTATATCTGTTTAAGAACAGAAAAAATTATATACATATCCCCAAAAGCAACAATTGCTAATTAGGTATTATATATCTCCCCATGATACAAACCTTTGGCATCAAAAATGCAATAATATGCCGATTACATTGTTTACATATCATGGAAATGAATCATATGAGTGTAGAATTACTGCAATATTCCAATGTAAACGAGGACACCAGCAGATTTAAATTACAGGGACGAAAAAAGTAAACACATCAATGGGGAGATGAAAAAGAAACAGACAGGAAAAGATTATCGGATTTTTCGTAAATTCCAATTAGGAATAATGCCTTAGGACCAATTTCAGCATCTAGAATAACAGAAAACGTAACGGAAAACAACTAAAAAGCTTAATGCTTATATTTTAAAATGAAGCCCTCAATATTTTAAGAAAATGTCTGTGAAACATGGTGAAGAGATTAAAAAATTAGTTAATTCCACACATTTATTAACTAAAAGGTATTTTGTTAATTAATGTATGGAAGTAACTAAGTGTTTTACCTTCCATCTTAACCATGTTTGAAGCAAGTGATTTTCACCAAGTGACGCCTGATACCTTCCTAAATAAATGATAAATATGGAGAATGAATAGGAAAAGATAAATTTTTAATATGCAAAGAACATTCAGAACACACGGTTTCACTGTCTACTCATACAGAAATTAATAAAACAGAAGTGCAGCGTGAATAGGATACTATGAGCATTCATCAGTTTCTAAGAATTCCGCGGAAGGCCCTTAAATAGATGAAGGTCACTTCTGGTGTGTTTCAGACCGACACAGAAAATATCGTTAGGACGCCTCACTACATCTTTAGGTCTGACAGAAGCGATAAAATAAGAGAGAAACATTGCCGAACAAAAAGTTACAAATACTCGTTCATCCAGCAAATAATAAGCAGCTCTAATAAAAACTGAGCTCAACTAAATACATTCCCATATTACACGTCTACATTTCACCTCCCAAAACATTATCCCTACATCTTTACACGCTTGGTGACCTAGCACCCCCTGCCACACGCCCATGCGGCGGCTAGCAGGGTAGTATGTAGGTGCAGATGTAGATGTAGTTTATATTTTGAGATAAATACCATTGAATTTAATCAAGAAAATGGTTGATATATAGAGCATATTAAAGTATATAGTGACCGAGAGCAATATTACGTAGTTCATGCCCCTATTATTGCTAAAGAGCGTTCCGAAAGCAATTTCGTCTTTCTCTATTTTTCATCTGGCGAAACCTGGGTCCAGAACAGGAGCGTATCTATTCTCATTACGGCCTAGCTAAGGAGATATAGCATGTGTATCATTATTGACCCAGAAAAAAAATATAGAGCGTATTTCCAAATTTAAAAAAAATTATTCTCATACAACCCTTCTGAAGAGTACCAAATGCCTCTCAGTTCACATTGTATAACCGTTTCCCCAATCCTGATGGCAAGCGTATGCCCGGAAGGGATGGATGCGGGGAGGGAGACAAAAATAAGGGCCTTTACGGCCCTGTCCCTCTTATGAAGAGGATAAGGGCTCTGTGGCAGGACATGAAAGGGCTCTTCCGAAATATGGTCGGTTGTTGTCGAAGCGGTTGTCTGAAATCTGAGAATGCCTCGGAGTGTTCGCGAATATCCCTAAAAGAAGTCTGCATATAATGTATATGGATCCTCATACATGTGAAAAGTGATTTTATATTTTTATTAAGCATGTAGAAAAATGTAGAGTCGTAACTGTGCACTTCCTGAAATAATGGGAATAGTTTTCTAAATATCAACATATTATAAATCTCCTACATTTTGAAATGAGTGACAGTATATGAAATGAAAAATCCTGGAAAAGGTAAAAATAATTCATCTTATAAAATTAAGAGGTTGGTAAGTTCACTGCCGAACATTCAATGCATCGGTAATGGTTTAATACGAGACATCTAGTGAACTGGATGTTCAATGCGTCTTTTGAATTTCACGTTGGTGAAAATTCAACTTTAGCTTGTTCAGTGACTAGGAAAACTACTTAGGTCCACCGAGTCATCTTACAGGTGATTTTTAATGCGTGGTTAATTATATACAATTTTCAAGAATCTTTCAAATAGAGAAAAGAGAAGTTTCCCCAATAGTCTGTATATATAGTCTGGTCTGGTATGCTGGTATGGTGGTCTGATGGTATAGTCTGGTAATAATAGCTCTGGTCCTTCATCTTTCAGCTGAAATCTTTATGCTCAAAGGCAAGATAATGTGCTAGTATTAGAAATGAATATTACTCACTGGCATTCAAGATGGATCCTCCTCAATTATTTTTATCAAAAATTGTGCCCATGTCTTCTTCTTTCGTAAACTAATCAAGTAAAAATATGTTATAATATGAGTTTGTTAAAGTGATGTAAAAGATCTACATTGTTATAACTTGCAGCGCCACTGCACCATACAAAGTTAATCCATTAAGCCACTTCAAAGTTGATTGGTAATATTTCTTAAAACCACTGGAATCTATACGCACGCGAGTTGATTAGCATTTTCCTAAAAGCATATATCATATTTAACCAATCCTCTCACATTCTCGTTGAAGTACACACGTGCTTTCTTCGAGAAAATTTGTCTCCATTGCATTATTTAGAGGTATCTCTTTTGATGAAAGAAGTACAAATGTGTAATTACATTATGCTATGCCATCTTGGTTCTGTGCATTTTATGATATGCTGCAAGTTTTAATTCGACTATTGGATGAAGATCAAGAGAGACCTACTACTCTCCGTGTTATGAGAACAAAGAGAAGAAATCCTGAAAACATTTTAATATATGTCCCTCTAGTCAAAAACTATAAAGCACGCTAAAGACTTTCGGTAAGATTTCAGTAATGCGATTTTAGTTCTTTGCTTTTATAATTTTGGTCATAATGATGCCTACCTATATCAGGAGGTTTCCCAGTACAGACAAAATGAGGAACCTAAATTGAAATATTTAAATATTCCGTCCCTCGCATTATTGGTTACAGCAAAAGAATCGAGTTCAACCATATCTGAATTATAAACGAAGATTCTCGTTCTTGCAAACACATCAAATTATTCAAAATTTCAGGGCTGCTTGCCGGCGTTTAAAATCTCTTTCCACACGCCAGCGGTGGTCTTACTCTGCGAGGATGAAAATGAAAAAGACAAACGGAGTTCAAGCTAAGACAAATTCCAACGTACGCTCAAATTTCCGTTCCCTGAAAATAAAAGAGCGCTATCATCCTTTGCAAATACTTTGGATTCCTCCGTGGTAAATAAAAGGACGGGAGGAGAAAGAGAGGAAGCCGTAAACTTCTCCCAGGGTTGTTTGTCTCCAGGGAAGGGTAAGTGATCCATCCGGGACGGCCCCCTTAGTTCGCCCCGGAATTGCTGCCTTCACCCCTCCCCCCTCACACCCTCCCCCCGCCACTCCCGGACGTTCGACGCCCCCTCCCTCCGCCTGCCGGTGAGCAGATCCCGTCGAATCCGCCCATCGATTGCGTTGGGTGGCGGCGAAGATGAGGAGAAAAACCAACCCTCCGCACAACACAGGCACCCACGCTCGTTCGATGTCCGCCCGAGGAGTCATTGGTATTCCTCGGGCAGTTGCTCCTCCCCTCCGGGCGTCGTCCTACCTTCCCTTCGGGTCCAGAGTCATGGGGGTGAACCCACTCGTATGGAGTCGGAATATCCATTATCCACCGCCGCCACAGTTTACAACCTTATCTTATAAAAGGCCGGGGTGAGGGAAGTGAATTAATTTTCATCGAAAGGGGGCGGGACTGTGAGGGCGGAAAGAAGGTTGGGCTCCGGTCACGATGCCTACGGATTTTCCCCACGGATTTTCCATAATCGCCGCCGCGAAGACTTCTTTTAATATTCGAGGAAACTTTAGCCGAGGAGAGACTTCCTTCTTCGCCCATAGCGAAAGCATTCCTTCATTGCTCTGGTCTTATCCTCTATTCCTCTTCCGCCTCCCCAGAGCTCTAGCCCTTCAAGCGCTAAGAGAGAATAAGGTCCTAGATTCTCTACCGGCCAACTTCTTCGATATCCCAGCGCATGGTGCCCGTCGTACTTTTTTCTCGTTTTACTCTGTTCTTATCTTCTGACTCCTTGAGTCGTAATCCACAGGGCACAGAGATCCTCTCTTTTCCGACTTTTCTTCGACGTCCCACCACTGTCCGACCTCTAATGAAATTCATAATATAATCTACTAATAATCTTTCTCCTTCTGGTCTTCAAAGAACTAGATCTGCACTCTAATCGACGCTCACATTTGCTCGCACTGCCTGACTTAATATCATTTTCCTAGAAAAGGCAGAAGTAAGAATTATTTTTTATACTTATACTTTACAACAGGAATTGTTATTAAAAATTTCCAAAATAATTTTTTCTGTAAGAGGTGATAGCAAATCCTTTGTCAACGCTCCTTGCGACTAAGTCCAACTGCAATACTGGTCTACAATTTGGTAAAGGATGATTAAAAATAACTACGTAGATTATACCACAGAATACTAGATAAATTAAAGGGACCGAATTCTTTTTTTATTTTAAAATTTACCGCTCATAAGTCACTTAATTCGCATAATCGGCTTTGAAGAGAATCAAGGGGTTTCTGAATCATGTCTAATGATGAACAATAAAAACCATTGCATGAATCGACTAGCAAAGGTTCAGGATGATACCTTTGGGTGGTTGCCATCGACTTATGCTGTTAGTTAATCTATAACATTGTCGTTAACGTGCAAAATATCTGTAAATATAATCATGAGGAGAGATTCGCATGGCTATAACGGGCAAGAAAAATAAAACGTCACCAGACGTTCAATATTTGTCGGTCTTCAAACATTTTCACAATATGACCAGGACCCACTATGAGATGACGATAGACAGTATCACACGATCGCCCATACATACAAATGAAACTCAGACCACTAGGGGTTTTGTCGGAGAAACAATACTGGAGGTCTCTTGAGAGTGTTCCTCATTTTATGCACAACATTTCCCAAAATTTCAGCTCTCATTCGGAATTCCCTTGGGGGAACTTCAAGGCCCAAATCCCATGTCCTCATCTAATATTCATATATTCTGCTATTTATGACTAATTTGAAAGCATACTTTGCTATTAAAAATGGGTAACATGTAGTGGATAATTATTGTCACATACTCAACTGAAATTTAGAAAAACTAGTCCTAAAATGTTGCTCAAAACCCATACAACACGGGAATATTATTTTATCTGTATTGTAAGAGACATGCAGAGGCTTGGAAAAATATCTCTTAACGGAGAGGAATTAATGCATTTTTCTGGCGAAAAAAAATATCACTTCCTTTGAAGTAGAGCCTTAAATAAAAATGGAGGATAGGAATGACTCGCTTTACGAAAAACCGTATATTTTCCTTCATAAAACCTTCCTAAATGGTAAAAATCATCATTCCTCTGAAAGTCTTAGTGCTCTTCTCTAATTGTATTTCTTGCTGACCCGAGGGTTTAAAAAGGTTCAGGTTTGTTTTGTATATGCCGGAAAAGAGAGAAAATCCTACTCAGAATTTGCCTTGAAAGATAGAAGACCAAGAGGATTTTCTAAACCGCGAATAGGATGGGAATTTTGTTAACCCTAGTTTTTACCGTTCCATCTCTGTGCTGCCCCATACAATGGACGATCTTCAATCCGAATTTGCGAAACTTTGAAGGGTTCTGTCAGTCCAAAATTTAGCAAGCTTATAATCCTTTACTTTTTCCTGAAAGGGAGGATAATATATTTTTTCTCCAATGATATTCTTAGCGTACAATGGTCGAATGAATTGTGATCAATAGAGGAAGATAAGAGAGAAAATCTGGAGATACAAAAAAGTGATCGCAGAATGAATTTCTCTGACTGACATATTTACACTAGTTGAAGTGTATACAAAAAATACCAAAGTTAAAGATACTTTCTCTTCCTCGCGCACTAATGAAGCTTCGAAGGAACACATGTACACTTTAACGCTCCCAATAGAAGTCCTCTCATTCTTGAGGTCAGTTTTTAAACTCTACATATTGTCCCTTCAACTGCTATAATTTTACCGAATTATGAATAAGTTTTTACAAGCTGAGAAAGCATTTTCACGAGTGTTTCATAAGCTTCTAAAGACATTATTATTCTAAATAATACGGAATCAGGGTAAACTACGGTAAAATACACTAATTAAAAACGTAGACTTGATAATTTAGACTAATTCGAGTTTTACATTTACCAATCACCTGATAAATAATTGTCAATGAGAATTTTTTGCGAGTCCAGCACCAAATAAGTATTGCAACTTGCCGCGATATATATCTGTTCACTTAATACTCTATTTTTGTTTAGGTCAATTTTGAGTCTTATTTATGGTTGTATCTTTAACTATCTTTTTCAATGAATTATCGAGAAAATCAGGAAATTCTCCCTAATGAATCTATGACGTAATCACTAACTTACCGCAAAAAATAATTTACCTGCATGGTTAAATGAAATTTTTCGTAATTTGTTTCACGTAAATACGTCAATGGAACTATAGAAACTGAAATAAATACAAGTTACATGTTTTGTGAATATATTTCTTAGATACGATTCAACACTCTTTCCCTCTGTACGTGAGTGTGAGTGCTTACTCCACCAAGTATGAGTGCCCACTCGGATTAAGCGACGTTCTAGAATACAGCCCTCTGAAATCAAAGGGGGTAAACGCCTAGAAAAATTTGAAAGTAGGGCAGAATTTTTTTTCCTTTTCAAAAATCAAGTAGAAATTTGTGACTATAAATTGAAAGGTCAAAACAATCAATTCACAAATTTTTATCAAAATGCTATCATAATCTAAGTGCATAGACTTTCATAATCGAACAAAATATATTTTGCATTTGAGTTTAAGAGTTCCACGGGCAAATTCTACACGTGCATTTTCCAGATAAGTCACCATCTTGGAAAGTGTAGAGACACACAGGTATACAAGGAATATCTCCTCAGAGGATTTTCCACCAAAATTCTATGTGAGATGGAACCCCGTCCCTTTTTACGTCTCCAAACTCAGTGCATTCCAATTTTATTATTTGCTTAACATATTCCATCATCAGTCTTTCCTTCCCCGTGGCGCATCCAGTCCATTCTCCTGGCGGCTATCACTGCCTTCCTGGAGGCTTTTATGCCTTGGAGCGTGCCCGATTAGATTGCCTCTTCTTATTCGCAGATGTAAGGCAATATAAACGAAATTATTCTCCACCCGCTTCCCCTTCGGAGCAACGACGGAATAAAACTTTTAGGAGAGCCATCTGGGAAAACGCTTTTTACTGTGCCATTGTGACTGGCTATGGAGTCATCCGATGCACGAGTGCAATACATTTGAATAATAAATTTGCAATTAAAGTGCCATTGTAGGAGCGCTGGAAGGCATTCGATTTGGAGTGTAAGAAAATTAAACGGATTAGTATTCGTATACTTTGTAATAGAATTACATTCGTTGCATGACTACAACACCCATTCTGTAGAGTCGACCAACCCGTAAAATTTATATGAGCCAAAGGTCAAATCCATTTTAGGATTTATATTCGATTTACCTTGAAAGCTTTCAGCAAACATTTAGCTCCCCAAAAGCTCATATGAGAACAAAATGGACATATGTTCTATTGTTCAATTAAGAACATATGCCCTTTGTCATCTTGCACCTATAGGTTACATTTTAATTCTCGTCATTATAATATTATTGAAATATAATAGTAGCTATGTTTAAAATTCCTCGCGTAAAATCTATACGCCTGAAATCAATTGATTGTGGCGTTACGTGGAGGAATGTCGCGAAAGAATAACTCTTAATAATAACGATGTACAGTTCCACTATGTTTTAATGCTGTCTAACGATTTCGACGTCCATAGCGTCACTTTTAAGACAGACTTCAATATAAATTGTGTCTTGAAAATGACGCCACAGACGATGAAACAGCAGCATTAAAAATATAGTGGAACTGTATATCGTTTTTATTATGAGTTATCCCTTGCGCCTGCTATGTATACAGACAGAATTGCGCATGCTGCTATTTTCCGACATCATTTCCCCTTATAGCCTTCATTCTTCCACCTTCCTCCTACCGTGTCGGTCGAAATCCCTTTTACCTTCCCACTCACCCAGAATTCTCCCCTCTATCAGCGCTTCCACTATTCTGTTACCTTATAATATATCCTTTATCTCCGTTTTACTGCTTCCTACGGATTCGCCGTCCAATTCCCTTTCCTGCTATACCTGCTTAGATTGTCCTGTCTCCATTGCAATTTCGTCACGCTTTTCCAAACTCAATTGAGAGTACAATTCCAAACATTGGAGTCGTATTTTGCACGAAAAGTTTGGTATACTTTTATCAGTTTCTAATTTTAGTAGTTCATTGCCGGAGCTAAAGTTTCCCTTTACATGCAATTCTCTACCTATAGTTAAGCTTTTTAGCCGGTACCCGGAGTTGTCCTCATGCGAAAGTAAGTGAATATTTAAATTTTTTTCTAGTAAGACGAAATAATGCTATTAAAACTTTTCAATTTGTTACATCTTTTAACTAGGTGGAACTCACAAAATAGGTACGTAGTAATGGAAGTAATGCATGAAATATATTTAAAAATTATATCCTCATGAGAGGATGTATAAATTTTTAATGCCATTGATAGTTTTTTGGCGTGGATAAGCTTATACTTAAATATGATTTTTCGAATCTTTGACTCGGAAGGACAGCTTGATATGTATACATCGCTCACTTGCGATGGCTGTCGAACGTTCGTTAGCGACGTCAAAACGTTCGATGGAACCTGTCACCCGAATAAAGACCAGAGAAGATTTTATTCAACAAATAACGGGGAGGATGTACACCGTATCGTGCGCGAATTTTAACAGCTGCGGAAGGAATTCTCAGCTTCCTTGGGAAGCTAAGCTCCATTCTCTCTGAGCAACACTTCTCACCTCTCTTGCCTTCTTGCTGAGATGCCGTGGCTTACGCGGCCAAAATCTAGGCACATGCGTCAGCATTCTTGAAGACGAGGGCCGAGTCGGATCACAAAATGTTTGTTGGAACTTGTTACCTAGATGAAGACAGGAAATATATATATTCAACCTTGATGATTGCCAACGACTAATATAAAAATATGAAAAGAGTATCCTACGTTACCTATCAAATCTGTTCTAGTTTTTCGCTAGTCCATATAAAGCTATATACTAAAAATAGCAGAGAATTTCCGTAATGTCTAATCGCTAAAAGCCATTTTTTTCACTTTCGTCAACGGTTTTGAAATAAGAGTTCCCGAAGGCAAAGATTCCATTAACTGTACTCGCATACTAAAATCACACCTGCAACCTGAGCTCGCAACGATCTACTGAGTCATACGTCAAAATTCCGCCAACAACTATCAGGAAAGGGTCTATATGCTTCCAAACTCGTGAGTCACACCGCAGGGTTACTCTCGTACAGCCACAAACAACAGATTTAAGATTGAACTTCAATTCGCTACTAAGACCTACTAATTAACTTTGAAAATAGCAGAACTGCAGAACATCGTAATTTCCTCAAGTACATAAAATTAGGGTGTTTGCTCAATGCCTGTACTGATACTAATAATATGAATCTGTAGCTTCTGAGGATATAATATTTTAAGTGAAATTATCTTAAGCATTCAGAGTGCATTAAAATATGAAAAAAATAGCATTTTCGACCATTTTCTGAAAATCTCACATAAGAACTAAACTTTTTCTTTGGTAAAAGAATGTATTAAATGAATTTTGAATTGATTTATCCATTGGATGTTTTTTTTTTAATAATTTGAAGTGCAAACATGTTATATTAGCGGAATACATCAGAAAAATGACATTCTTTCAGACTTCTACCCTTGTTGGGGCAATAATCTACTTCGAATCAAAATAAAGGAAACGTTGTTTTGTTTATTGTTTTTTTTATTTTTGTGGGTAATAAATATACAATGTCCCTATTACCTGGACTCTGGATCATATTTATAAAAGTCGCGGCACTCATGAGTTAATCATTGTATCCTCACCCATTCATCACTGCAACAGTTCGGCCAATAAAATAATCGACCCTTGCTCCTCCCTAATTCAAATCCACCTTGTTCGTTATCTCCCTTCTCCCGGTTCCGAAAACCATTCATTCCCTTTTCTCTGCTCCCCCCTGTCCTTCCTCCTCCTCCCAAGGGGGACGGGCAGGGTGTGGGGGGGATGTGGGAGGAGTGGGAGGAGAGGGAAGCGAAATCCAATTCCACAACGGACCCCTTGTGTTGCCCCTTCGCGCGCAGGTGCTTAAATGGGGACGAGGGTTGGAGGTTGGAAGGAAGGAGAAGAGATAGGGAGGAGGAGGAGGCCGTATTGTCCTTTCATTTCCTTCCCAATTCCTCGGTGATGATATCATAAAACTGTTTGTCTTGCCATTGATTCGCTTACTTTTTACGACTGACCACCCAACCCATTCCATCCCTCCGTTCGAGCGAATACCTCGACCCTGCCCTCAAAGAAAACCCTCGCTCCCTCTTGCTCTCTCCCTCCCTTTGTCTCTCTCATGCTGACCAAGCTGGGAGACTTCTTGGGGTCAACCATTTCTCCTCGCCTCCCGCAGCGATAGGGGATCGATATTAAAACAGTTCAAGGAGACGATACACAATGATATACTGGGCTAAAATTTATCAAGCTGCGAAAAATGTATTAAATTTAAGTCCATTACAACCTTCAATCTTCTTCTTCTTCTTCTCTGGTTACAATCCTAGGTTTGGTCTGCAACAGTCTTCAACTTTATCCGATCTTGGGCCTATCTTTTCACTTTTCTGTACGATTGGCAACTTAGTTCCTTCATCAACTGTCCCATGTAGTCCAGTCTAGGTCTGCCCCTCTGGTTTTTTCCCTCTACTGTACCTTCTAGTATGGTCTTCACCAAGCTTTCGTGTCGGAGAATATGGTCAATCTAGGTGTTCCTTCTCTTATTTAACATTTTGAGTAGACACCGTCTTTCCTCTTTCCTCTTAAACACATCCTCGTTCGTGACTCTTGCCACCCAGGGTATTTTCAGCATTTTCCTATAGCACCACACTTCAAATGCCTCCATTCTTTCCTTCTATCTCTTTCCAATTGTCCAGGTTTTACTACCATAGAGCAGAACGCTCCATACGAAAGTCCTCAATAGTAATTTCCCAATACTTACATTAATAAAACCTTCTATGCATGTACTCAATAAGAACTCTCAGTCAGTCACGGTCGCAGTACTGACTTTCTACTATTTTTTTTTTCATTTGATTTTTTGTATGAAACTCTACCTCATTGTAACGGTGGATTCTTCTTGAAGACTTTAAAAAGATACAATCCACAATCAAGATAATATTTTTGCTGAAAACCGGGAAAGAAATTACTATCGTTGATTTTTTGCATTTCATCTTATATTTCCAAACTATTATGATGAATAGAAAAATCAAGATCTTTCTTTAAAATCACCAAGTGAGTGGCTGAGATATTGATCATTGCCCTAGTTTACTGATCTGCAGTTTTTAGAAATTTTCTATAAATGCTATTTGTTGTCCGCAAAATATGAATTTTAAAATAATTTGAAGTACTAACATATTATATTAGCGGAAGATATGAGATAAATATCTGTCTTTCAGACTTCTACGCCTGTTTGGGCAATAGTCTACTTCAATGCAAAATAAAGGGAGCGTTCGCGGGTACACATATGAAATTTGTTTTCACATCTATACCCGCGTCAAAAAAAGCCATGAATCCTCTTCATCATTTGGCTAGAAGAGATCCGTGTGTCTTAAGTGAAGTGAAGTGCATTCCTGGTCCTTTGCTTATAGGCTTTTATTTTTATTTCACTGGGCGGCATTCTTCTACAAAGAAGTAATGTTAATGGAATAAGTACATATCGTTGTAAGATATTAAATGCTTAAGTAATCGAAAACAGCTAAATAACACGCGAACTCACTACGGCAATTAGGATATTGCTAATGGGTAAAAAAATGTATTTAGTGCAACAATTTCCACTTGCATAAGAGGCTTATCTGCTGGAAAATAAGTATTGAGTGTTCAATGTCCGGGCGAGTTAAAAAAAAAGGACAGTCAAGGAAGACGGGACTTAAAGACTTCACGAGTGAGAAGCAAAAATTAGACGGAAAAAATTTTCAATGAACTGTAACACAAAAAGATCCACGATATCAGAAAATATATCCCAGTGGGCTTGATCGCAAAGGAAATAAAACTACCTTTAATTAGTTGAAATAACGACAGGTATGGCAGAAGTCGGATATAAAAATTTACAAAAAACCGGAAATATAATCATTTAATGAATGCATAGGGATTCTTACTTTCTGAATTTCTAAAAGTCTATTTTAAAAGGTAGGGTATTACTTTACTTGGTAATCAGTCATTAGAGGTTCCCATGCTCCGGGAAGTCTACACTTCCAGGTCAGTGAAGCATATCCAACGAATCCTCAATTAATTCAAAATTCACCGTATTAATTATTACTTCACAACTATAATTGCCCTCTGTCTGAAAACCAGAAGTGTGGTGGGAAGTGGGGCGGGAGAGGCGTTGCAACGCCTCTCCCGCCACTTCCGGTAACTGCCACTCAACTCTTATGGTCGCTCTCATCCGCCAGCAATATCTCAATGTCCCCTCGCCGCACAAGTCCCTTATTTGGGATTCATATTTCACCCGGGACGACGTAAAAATTATTTCCTGCTCGTAAGACCTACATTTCAGAAACGCGGCGCCAAAGCACTGGCGACGCAGAGGACGGAAGAACTTTCCGGGCGATCAACTACCTTAAAGTCACCATCTTCCTCACATTACTCACCAGCACGATCCAAAATTCGTACTTTATCTTCCTAGAGAACTAAAAGAAGTTAAAGATGGATTAAGAAAGCGTTGGGGCGGCCGTAATATTCCAAATCGCTACATGTTTAAAGTCTCCGGAATGAGTGACGAGAGTATACATTAGGGTCAAGAAATCCTTCTCAACAACTACTATTGTCTAATTTAAATACTACTCCTTGGCGTGCAGCTCTGATTGATTTGTGCACGTTTAGGACATGATTAACCTTGAATTAAAGCAATGTTAATCAACATAAAAAATGTTTATCACATGTACGTCTCTTATGCTAAGTACGCGCAGGATAGTCAGAAGGATATGTAATAGCATTTCTACATTATGGTACACTTAGGATTTTTTGGATTCTTCCCGCGTTGCAGCACATTAGTGGACAAACGTATCGTTGTCATTGCATCATTTTCTGAAACAACTTTCTTCTTATTTTACCATACGGCGTATGACAGCTTACAGAACTACCCCTTTTTAATAATTTAGCCGATGCTAAGGAGTGAAATACCAAGAGAATATCACTTACATGAATTTTATCCTATGAGGATCATAATCTAAAACGAATTAATGTGCTGAGTTTTGCGAACCAGCGTTAAATAATTCTAGTTACCAAGATAGATTTTAGAATGTTGTGGATTTTAAGTAAGTATAAGAAAAATACAAAAAGGGATGATTTTTTTTCTCATTTCCACGGTATGACAAAAATAGCTATCTAAAATTTAATTCAACGGAACAATACTGATTTAGATGTCCAGAACGCCTCAAACATTGGTCGTACGTTCTTATATGCGCAGCAGTTTTTTGGTCAAAACTTAAAATATTTCAAAATTATCCTTTTCTGTAGTATAGTCCATGCTATTCATATATTTTTGGAGAAGATTAGTAATTTTGATACCTGATCTCTCTCATACTAAATTACTAATCGAGGGACCTCTCTACCAAACTAGTGAAGACATATGGTAACGCATGTTCAAAGGGTTTGGAGGCTGTTCTGCTGACTGTCTCATTGTAGACTAAGGCTCACTGTAAGGCTAAGGAAATATTTTTGGAATATGCTGGCGAAGATAAAAGCGGAATATCCCACAAAGAGGAATTCAGGAATGTAAACCCCATGGAGGACTGAAATTTATGAAAGTATTTCAAGGATGGATTACCACGGCTCAAGATCGAGTGGTAAATAATCCAGGATATATATGTTAAGGCTGGAATAAACATCTGGTGACAACGACACAAGTAATGAAGTGGCACATAAAGAAAATCAAGACGAGATAATGCTCTATGTACTAACCTATAAATATCCAGTAGGACGCGAGGCATAAGCCGTGAAAATGGATATCATACGAAATTTAAAAGGAACCGGAAAAGGGGAAGGGCAAATATTGACGAGAGTGTTGGGATATTTTCTTTTCTCCCATAACAGAAAACGAAAATAATAGAAAACGGTAAATAACGGAAAAGAAGGAATTCCTATTTTTTAGACCAAGTATCTCTCTTACAAAGTCGTACTTGTCGGTCTTTGTGGAGTGGGAGTAAGAAAATTTGCTGATTATGAGTTATATAGATTGAATGGAGCACTTGCATCGTACCCTGGAGGCCGCGTTTTCACTTCTGGCAAGGGGTGAGATTTTTTCATCATTTCCTTAAGTGCTAAGTGAAGTAGGTATTGGAGAAAAAATTGGGGTCCCTTTTGCTCATAGTACTCGAATAACGACGCCGGGTTCCTCTACATGCTTACTTAATTCCACAAATAATCATTCCCTCGCTATCTCGCCCACCATTCTTGAGGCTAGACACAATCTCAAGCGTCTTTCGCCTTCTGAATAGAAAAAAAAACTAAAGACGAAATTCTACTAATTAGATTGTGAGGATGAATATAAGGAAGTATACTGCGGAACAGACAAGTTTTAACGGATATTTGGCATTTTTTCGTGGCCAGTGGGATAAATAGGTTTTCCTTAGGCAATACGGCAAAATTCTTCATTTGCTTTCTGATGTGGTTGTCTTCTTTTGCTACGCTGTGCCATTCATGCTTTTAGCATATATGTAGTACATTCATGCACCTTTACAATTTGTAAATACTCACCGCTTCCAGGGCGATTTTGGCAAAGATTGTAGTTCATTTGGTGACATTTACCCCATGACAGGTATGTGCGAGTATTTACTATAGAATTTTAGTCTTAGTTTCATTAACAATGACGGATTATAGAATCACCCATGCGGTGAAAAATCACCCCTGTCATAAACTCTTGAGGCGATAAGTTTCACATATATGTAGACAACCATCAAGCGAATCTGAAGATGCGTGAGATGAAACCACGGCTGGGATTCCCGTTGATCGATATCTCACGGAACGCAAAAGGATGACTCCTCGTTCCGAACGAAAAGAACGCCACTCAATTACGATGAGTGATCGCGGTCGACTTCACGCCTCATGTCACTTCGACCCGAGTACGTCTCCGTGTCCTCCGATTCCCAATGCCCCCGCCCCCGCCCCCCGGCCCCGTCCCCTTCTGCTGCGAAATCTGAATTGCCTCTCACATTTGCCCTCTCTCCCTTCACCTCCTCACCTACCGCCACGTCGCCTCCTGACCTTTACCCTCCCACCTGATTCTCAGCCTTAAATAATGGAAATAGAAAGAACCCACGTCCCCTCTGCGCGCGCTTTGTGACCTCTTCCCATTCCCCACACCACCGATTTCCTCACCCCCTCCCTTCCTTCTGCCCTACCCTCGCACAAAGTTACTCACAGGCCACCCCCTCCCATTCCCGCCTACCTCGTCCCACCCTCCCGCGTCCCAACCGCCCTCACTAGTGTGACATACGTCGCCACTTCCGCGCGTTTCGCCTCTCTTTTGTTCGCTGCCAGCGAGGGCAAGTGACAGCACCCCTTAAATCCAGTCGCGGATGTCCGCTTAGGAGAAACAAGTGCCAACGTGGGGAGAAATATTCCCTCGCGGATTTCAAGGGAGGTTACAAGATAATAAAAAAAGTAGAGCAAGTAAATAAAAAAGAGAGTAAGGAGCATTCCACTGAGCCACGTTGGCTACTTTTTTTCGCGGACTAATAAATATAAAGAGAGTTATTTCTGGGTGGACGTCATTGAATCAGCTTATATCCTAAGCTAGGCGACGGTAGTCGACCCTTTCCAGGGTCGTCTGCAGAGAAGAATCCGGGACCGGATGAAGAAGACATTTTTTCCTACCGTAGACCTGGGTGGGAAGGGCTGTTCTCTGGAATTCTTGTTCCCCGTCACGAAACTATAAACCCTTGCCGTGCAAAAAAGTTTTCGAAAACTAAAACAAAAGCGATTATTCAAATGACACCACACAGTAATCTTTCATTGTAAACCCTCCGCAAGGGGAAACATAGTTATCGGTTAGAGTGAGAGTGTAAAAAATAAGTATCACGTAAAACATCGTACCGAAGAAATCTAATATCATTAAATATTTTGAGAAAAATTATGCACTCGAATCGTTTTATTATAATGTTTAAACTAAAAATGAGAGGAGGGTGTGGTGGCTTGCTTTCAATTTGCTGAACATTGCTGAAATTAATCGTCACATGAAAAGTTATCGACGTGCATATTTGCGAGAATTCCAAGGCCTCATTTTTGGATTTAAATAAAAAAGTTGAACAAAAGAAAAGAGAAAAATTTATGGGTGGTTGAAACCAAGTATAAATAAGCCAGCGGAGAAGATTAATCTTTGCCTTTGCACCGCTCGGGTAAATTATCGGTGCGGTTCAATTTTATAATTTTCGTGCCGACGAGGGAGATAAAAAAATGAAGATTTTCGAGGGCATAATTGGTCGTTCGCGAAGTTAATGCGGCAGTTTCTTTCGTCCTCGCGGTAATTAACGAGAATCAATCATGCACGTGAAAAGGAGCTGGTCCAATTCACGGGCCGTAAGATGATTTTCAAACCCGCTCAAGTGGAATGAGTGGCGCATATTCACGACTCTAATTTTGGTTCTACTTAGAGGGCCAAAATGTCTCCTCCTGCAGGAAAAATAGAACTCTACCTAGTATGAGTCATTGCTCTGAAATAAACTAAAATGTAATCATATCTCCAGGATGATTTCCTTGGAATAAGTAATAACAGGTTCGAGTCAGGCACCGTAATGCCATAAAAATCGTAGAGCCTTAAGGTCTTTAAAGCAGATGATATATCTTTTGGTTCAATAAATCAAGTTAGTTTCAATAGTTATATGTTACTTTTATACATCGATGAAAATAAGATAGGCTCGCAAAAATGCATAACATTTTAGGGTGGTACCATATTATTTCGTTTATATTGAAAGAGACAAAAAAGAAGAGAATGCGGAGTGGAAATATTTTCCATCAAAACTAAAGAGAAAATCAATACAGCGCAATTTTTAACCACTGTAATTATATTTAGAACAAGTTATTGCAGATAATTCATAGGTTGATGAAAAAGAGAATAAGTACATGTTTCGGTGTAGTTTTTTTTTCCAAATAGGAAATATACACTTTTTATGGTGTCATCCCACAATAGTTGGATCTCAGTACTTATATCTGTGCGCAATGGCAGACATCAAAGAGATAAATGGAGCTTGGACACTGAATATGTGAACTTCATTCAACCAAAAAATTATTATAGTATATCCTGCAAACTACCCTGGAGTGTACATTGAGCAGAATGCGGTTGTAAGATAATCCAAAGTATCACAACTTCAGAAGCATCATGAACGATAGATAGAAAGAAAGAACCTGTTGAAAGACGAGGAAACAAAAGGAGAAGTTTGTTACTGTTCAATCTGAGCATCTTCAATATGTAAACAATTTTTCATGAACTTTTCCTAAGATTATGCCTTAATATTTCTCAATCTCTCCAGACAGATAGCATAATAATTAATTAATACTAAAACAATATGACTGACAATTATATTTTCGAGTGACTAGCTCTGTTTTTTCGGTAACTCTTTTCACTAGCTAACCTCCCGGACATCACAAAGCTGCTGTCAATAGTAAATATACATTTCAATCAAATATATTGCGTAAATTCCAATGGTGCAACGACTCCTATTTTTCTTCTAATGCCTATGGGCTAAATTTTAACTTTTTCCAGCAACTGTCACCAAGAACTTTTCATTTTCTGTACACAATTATTCCGTCATGATTACGAAGGTTTAAAAACTATAGTGGCAATTGCAGATGTTAATTATCTGTAATCGCAAGCATTTGAAGTTTTCGAGTAATTGAAATCCTAAGAATAGGAATTTTAAGGTCACTGAAGCTTAAGTAACCCTTTCCAGTTCCACGATTTCTCACCTCTAGATGTCTCTTTTTGCTTATTTAATATCGAATAAAAATCACACTTTCTCTACCTGTACCTCGCATCCTAGCCTCTCTCCCGTGAATAGCTATTCAGTATCTCTCGGCAATGAGTGCGTTGTCCTGCGGTGATCTGTATTTCCTTAATATCTCTCCTTAATAGTTCGATTTCCCTCGGGCAAAATTCAAATCTAAAGCGAATGAGAGGGAGGAAATACATATTTAAACCTAAAACTTTTTGCAACTGTCACATGTCATCAATGATTACACCAAAGGTGCTACCAATACTTCAGTTCCTTACATATTTCCACAAACTCTAAAATAAATTATTGTAATAGAACATTCTGTCCTGATTCATCAAAACAATGCAGGCATCGCCTGCCAACTAAAAATGTCATTGTTTTGAAATGAATGAATATAATCTGTACCCGCCCTATTTTACACGATTCTGTTTTAGGGGTTCAGATAATTAAATAAGGAGCCAGGATGAACTCCACAAAACGGAACGGGAAATTATATGAGGACAGAGCTGAAGAAGATATATTGTTAGCGCTTGAGTGATTATTTGGCCACAAGCACTTCGGAGGAATGTGGACTTTCCCTGGAATTTATACGGAGAACCAAGAAAGCGTTTCCACGTTCCTCGGCCTATATCCGAGGCCCGCAGAATACCATTCCATCCTATTACCTCACATCAATTACACCCATCTTTAAGTCTTTCTGGTTCAAAGCACTCCCATTTCGTTCGCATTAAAACATTAGCTGATGGAGCCTCCTTGCAAAGGGAATTACTTTAAGCAGGAGACGAGACCTAAATCCCGAGATCCTTTACCCAAGTAACCAGTTTTTTCGTTGGATACATATCTCAATGCCAGATTCCTAACTCAGCTCTTGAAAGTTTACTTAGGTTTATTTAGTCTAAGTTTTCCAGGGTTTGCAACAGAGAGGTAACTGAAGATATAATCCAATTAAAATACTTCTTTTTTCAGGTTAAATTGCGCTATTGTCATTTCAAAACGACTTTTGAGGTTATTTAAATATAATTAAAATACGTAACAATACAAACTGTTACATTAAGCGATGTTTCTTTGGAAATAAAAGACGCATCTACAAAGAGAAGTTTCTCTTTTTGATAATAAACGCCGAATTATAGCTCAAATAATTCAACTCATTCTATTCAAGAAAATCATGTTTTGGCCTGCTAAGTGCGGTAATAAGGTGAGAAATTTCTATTGCGCCTTTGTTGTTAAATTAGAGAATTACACGGTAGTGTTGAAGAATTTACGGATAGTTGTTTTCAGGTAACGCGGTAGAAAGTGTCGTTTCTCAAAAATAAACGCCAACCAACATTAGGGAACTGGGAAATATTCGCCGCGGCAACCGACAAGAAACTGGAAAATGAAGGAGACATGGGCAAAGAAGAAAAATGGAATGACCTGAAGAGGGCAATCGCAGAAATAGCAGAAGAGCTACTGGTGAGCAAGAGAGCAAACACGAATAATCATGGATAACGACGGAGATTAAGAAACAAAGAGAAGTAAGAAAATACAAGATCCCCAGAAACGTCAAGGTGAAGCAACCTTCTACAAGAAGCTAAGGAACAAAGTCACTCGAGCATGCGAGATGGCTAGAGAGGATTGGATGGAAAGCTGATGCGAGGAAGTCAACGAACGCCTGAAGAAAGGGAAACAACGAAACAGCATACAAGCTATTGAAGATACACTTTGTAGAGAGGGAAACGAGAAGCATCAAGTTCAGGGATGCAAACAGGAATATATTGATAGAGGATGAAGACATTGGGAATAGATGGGAGCAATACTTTGAAGAACTCTACCAAGGGCCGACGCCGCTGGAAGAAAACCTAATGAATGGCGGGAGCGAGGCTGATGAGGAAGACTGGTGCCCACTTATACTGATAATTGAATTCGATAGATCAGTAGATGAGCTCAAAAAACAAATCACATGGAGCAGACAACATTAACGGCTAAATTATCAAAGCGCTCGGAGGTAAAGCCAAGGATACCTGTATGTCATATTCAAAAATAGATACCAAAGCGGAACATTTCCAGACGATTTACATAGGATTTTGATACCGAAGAAAACGAGGACTTAGAGATATGAGGAGCACCAAACCTTGAGTCTAGCATCACATGCATAAAAAAACTCATAAGAATAATAAGCCCAAGGATGGAAAGAAAAACAGAAGACAACCTCTCGGAAATCCTGTTTGGATTAAGAAAGAACACAGGTACTAGGGAGGCAACAATCAGTCTGAGATAAAAATACATGTAAACAAGCCATTGTATCTGCATTCGTAGACCTGGAGAAAGCCTTTGAAAATGTGAAGTGAATGACAATTGAAGTGAAATTGATATTGAATAATGAAATTTAGTGGAATAAGATGTTTTCAGACCGCTGGAAAAACTCGGAATGGATTACAACAACAGATGAACAAACTACCAGCTATACATGAGGATAGATGCAAAAATTAACGAAGAATAAGGATGCGAACTCTCACCAGCACTGTTCAACATGCACTTGGAGGAGAAGATAAGAGAAGCACAAGAAATCGCACTGAGCGAAATAAAAACCAACGGAGATGAAAATAATATGCTCCGCTTCGCTGATGTTATCGCAGTCATAGATGGAACATGCGATGATCTTCAAAGGTCACTAGATTTAATGGACCAAGTTTTCCAAGATTGAAGCATGAGAATACGAGTCAATCGTTATCGTAAATATGACGGAGACAAAATTCCTTGTATCCGGAAGAGAAAAGCTGACTTCTTAGGTCATACTGATCTTAGGTCATATTGGTCTTAGGTCATACTGGTCTTAGGTCATACTGGTCTTAGGTCATACTGAGAGGAGAGAAATTAGAGCAAGTGGATTTCTTCACTTATCTCGGAAGTACCATCACATGGGTGGGAGAAATACAACTGCTTTCAAACGAAGAATAGTCCTAGCCAAAAAGGTTCGCATAGTGAAAAGACAACTGTTTTTCTCGAAGAAGATATAACTATCAACTTGGACACGTTATGTGAAATCATTCGTGAGGAGCGTAGCATTCTGTGGATCGGAAGCATGGACCATTGGAAAAGCTGACCAGAAAATCCTTGAAGCCTTCAAAAATCTGGTGGTGGAGGAGGATGCTGAAGATAAAATGGACGGACAAAATAAGAAATGATGAAGTTTACAGAAGAGTAGAAGAGAATGGAAACATATGGAACCCTATACAGAAAAGAAGAACCAGATGGATTGGACCCAAACTGTGGAACAATTGGTTCGTGTAGAATATAGTTGAAGGCAGATAGAGGGAAATAGTCCCAAGAGTCCCAAGAAGACGCAGGAATAAGTTAATGTACCAAATAAAGAGGAAAGTAAATAGGAGGAGCTACAAGGAAGTAAGGGACCTAGCATTAGATAGAGAAGGATGAATTACTGCAGTCAACCAATCTTAGGATGGCCGGGCTGATATATAATGGTAATAATGATAGCTGAAATTAAAACAAAGACATAACAAGATAGATACTTGTATATTTACATTGCTTTATCACACTCATTGGGTTCGTGAATTAATAAGAGCAGTGAGAGAGCAGGATCATAGAGAGTGAAATCGACTTCGAAGCAACTCAGAAATTATATTGCATCCGTCGGCTAAAACTTTTTGCGCTGTATTGACCGTACATTTTTCCGATGAACTTGTTGTCGTTTCACAATGTGCATCATCTACTAATGTAACTCCATGAACATCGAGACTCAACTCCATTAAAATTTCGAGAGAATGAGGAGCATTTCCGGTATTAATCAGAATGGAGGATGAAAATATTTGCGACAAAAATTTGAAAGAAAACAGACGAGAACTGTGGAATCTTTCCATGGTTGTCCGCGTGGTTGGAGGGTAACAGCAACTGCCGCTGAACCATGACCTAGGTCATCGAAGACGTCTTCTCCGCAATAGCCGAAGGGCCCGGGGCCGAAACATCAACAAAAACGAGCTGCATTTCCCTTCTTTCCCCGAGATGTTGAAAGGGTCATAACGCCCCCACTGCACGCTCGGTTCGCCTCCGAAAGGTCAGGCAGGAAAAGTGAAAGGCTTAGACGGGCGCACGCATTCCTTCCGCCCTCGGCCTTTTGACCCACGATGGCGTGAGGGAAGGGAAGGGGTAAAAGCCACTCCCGTTCCTCCGCCGCTCTTCCGAAAAGCGAAAGGAGAAAGAGAAACGCGGCGCTAGCAAATGGTGAAGATGCGCATAGGGAGAGAGAGGTGGAGAGGAGGAGAGGTCTCTCCCTCATGAGGCAGCGTCCTTAAGCCGCGTGTTTCCTCCCTCGCGGGCTTCAGTTAGTGAGCGCCAAGTCTGCCAGCATTCGCCCACGTGACTGCCCCACCCATCTGTCTTTAAATGATGAAGTTTCTCCGTAGCGTGGAAAGACGTCATCCATTCCACCTGTTTTTCTCATCATATTAGCACATAATTATAGCTCTTAAAGGACCGTATGTGCTACTCAAGGATGATGAAGTTAAAATGAACGGAAAAAATAAGAAATGATGAAGTGTACAGAAAAGTAGAAGAGGGGAGGGCAAAATGGAACACCATACAGAAGACAAGAACCAGATTGATTGAACACAACTTGTGACAAAATGGGTTTTTCTTCTTCTCTGGTTACAATCCTAGAATTGGTCTGCAACAGTCTTCCACTTTATCCGATCTTGGGCCAATCTTTTCACTTCACTGCTCGACTTGCAACCTGGTTCCATCATCAACTGTCCCATATGGGTTTTTAGAGGAACATAATTTAATAACATAATTAATAATAACATAATTAATAATAACATAATAATAAAAAAATTTGAAGGTAAAATAGAGGGAAAATTCCGCAGAGAAAGACCCAGGAATTATTTTATGGATCAAATAAAAAGGAATCTACATGAGAAGAGATAGAAGGTGGTAAGAGAACTGGCATTAGATAGGGAAGGGTGGAGGGCTGCAGTCGACCAATCTTAGGATTGAACGATCAATCAATCAACGTGCTGCTCTGGTGAGACGGCGAAATCTTGGCGATAACATTAGCAGAAAATAGATGGTGGGAGTCAATAGAAATGGGATGTTGTAGGGTAATGAAATGGATATAGTAGACGGAAAGAATCATCAATGAAGAAGTCCAACATGGTATTGAAGAGAAAATATACTTCACGATAACTGAGCGTCGTAGACGAAACTTGCTAAAAATCTTCATCCTTCGACATGCGGAATGGAATAAAATTCATGGTGAAATTCGTATGAGGTATAAATACGTGGAAGATCAAGAGATTAAACAGATAAAGGGTAGAGTCATAGGCTTAACACGGTAAATTCATTAATGATATGGACAAAGAAAAAATGCCATTCCTTAAGACTTTTTATGTACATACGACCATTGCTTTGGTGATTATCATCTTCATCACGTGATCCTGACTTGTAGACCAGTAAGCATAGTGGTGCCCAGTAAACTTCTGTAGAGAATCTTTGGATAAACGACTGTTGGATATGGTGAATAGGACATGGCTCAGTCATCGAGGAATTAATGGAGTGTGCTTACTTTTCCCGTCTTACTTTCTACTCGCTTCCACAAAGCCTGGATAACTTTTATTACTTGGTATGTGTAACCACCAAATCATACAATTTCATCTTCACACATGTTCACTTAAACTTATCTCTATCTTACAAGGTAGCAAGACTTCCTATTACCTAAGTAATTATCCCCTTCCCGATGTGAAGTTAAAGTGATTATAATTAAAAGGTCTAAATGCATATAACAGGTAAATAAAACAACGATAAGGACCGGTTCAGGTCTTAAACCGGTATATCCTCAGGGATTGATTGAACCGGTTCAGGTCTCAAGTACAATGAGGAGAATGAATTAACTAAGATTCGTGAATACTATCAGAGTGTCTCACTTCCATGCAATATTTCCGCGTGAGTTACCCGGTAATACTGCTGGAATTAGGCAGAGAAGCAAACGTGCATAAAGTTATTAAGAAAAACTTCTTGAACAAACTTTTTCAGGCCTTATCCATGATCAAATGTGTTTACCAAAGTACCATTTTCATTTGAAATAACGGCATAAATCAATATTTTTATAATTTGTCACACTATATTATGCACTAGAAATTTTGCCATCCAAGGTTCCGGCAAGATGAGTTGCAGCACTTTGTGAAAACAGTTACAGAGTTGAATATACTTACATTTTTATTTCTATTGACTCTCTGCAATTCAGAACTATGTTACAGTTAAATGCATTCCATGTATTACAAAACTAAAAACTTTATATCAAAGTGGTTTAGCCATTGCTCAAATTCGCTCATGGTGATGGGTATGCATTCACTGACATAAAAGTTACGATGTTGTATTTCTATTTAGATGACAACAAATATTATTAGCGTTTAAAAATATATCCCACGCTGTTTTTGTTGCAAGATAATCATTCTTATGTACAATAAAATGCTTTTTTGGGTCATTTCGCCGGCTGCGCTTCATTAAGTTGTATTTTTATATTTTACAAACACCAATGATTCATTCTATTACATAGAACAACTGACCTTTCCAGCTGGAAATGTTCCCAGACGAACCTTTTGTGTGCCAAACAAACACCATTTTACGACGCCCCAAGAGACATCCTCATAATATTTCACGCTAATTGACAATCAACACGTTACGCGTTAGTCCCTTCATCTGGTCCCGTAGTGAGAATGCCGTCTGCCTTTTAACATTTGAATTTTCACGGTTTACGCCCTAATGCTAAATAAGCTAACCGGACGCGAAAGCCAATGGGAGCCGAAAACTTCCCTCCATCTCACTGCCAACGGGGGAGGATAGACACAAGCTCGGCAAGAAGTCAGAATTCGAGAATGGATAAGAGAAAGAAACGCTCTCCTCAGCAGAAAAAAAGTCTATTTCCGGATGCAGGGAAACTCCGAGAGCGGACAACCATAGGAGATGCGTCGGCGTTCCGAACGCTGCAGCGCACACCTTCGAAGAAAACTTCGCCCGATTTCAAGAGAGGACCGAAAGGAGACGGCAGAGAAGGAAAGGGGAAGGGCTAGGATGGATGGACGCATAAATCTCTCGGAGTTTTATTGCGACACTGGGCCTTCTCCCCCCAATCCCCCTGCGCTCTTGGCTCCGCGCTTTGCCGCCGAGAAGTCCATTCATCGAGCCGCAAACTGCCGGAGAAGCGGCTTCTTCATCCACCCTAGCGGCGACGTGAACACGCAAGCGAGTACTTTCAACTTTCCTTCGTACTTTCCACTTGTATCTCGCATCTAGCTTCCCGCTATGAGAAGGCCGACGAAATAATTGCAAGACGAAAGGGGCATAGCGGACTCCTCAAAATTTTGTGCGACTCTTTCCTTCCTAAATAATAGAGGATAGATGTGATATCAATGCTTTTTATCAATCAATCTGTAATTTTCCTGGCATTCCACTCATTAGCTGAGCTGAGAGCGAAAAACAAATATTTTTATCGTCATATGCCGCATATAGGTGTCTACTTGCCGCAATTTACCTATCGCATACAACGTAATGCTAGGAAATATACACAAAACCGAGACTCTGTTTAATAAAAGATTTATATAATATAGAGGATAACGAGAACGGCTTTTGGCATGAGGCTCGGAACAATTTTCTATTCGTTAATTTTCTCCTTCCAATTTGTAAAGCTTTAGATCCAGCATACGGATATACTCATGGAGAAATTGGTCATTACTTCTTTGGAAGCTAATAAAACATTTAATTATTATTTCATTCGAAATAGATAGATTTTAATATACATTCAACTAACAGGTTTGAAAAATTGTAAACTATAATGATTAAGGAAGAAAAAAATGCAGCATAAAGTAAAGTGAGTCAGGACCGCTTTCCGGTTCCGTGATATGTCGCGTTTGAAAAACGAGCGAGGGATCCTCCTAGAAGACGGATATCCTTGTGAGATCACCCGGAACATGAGAAGAAGTGGGGAGTAAGAGGTTAGACTGCTCCACAATTGATGAACTTTGACGACACCTATCATTTATGGAATCACAGGAAGGTGCCTGGAGTGGTTTTTATCCGTGAGAAATGCCGGCAATCTAGGAACTAGAGGACTAGCCCAATTGCACTTAAACGAATAATTAAATCATTGTCACTGACGCGTGTAAATTAGGATTTTAGCAGGATTAAGGGGATTAAGAATGGAACCATTTCAATTTCATAGAACCGAGAAAGTTCTGGAAGAACTAGTGCTCGTAAATAACACAGTTTCTTCATACGTACCAAGGTTTCAGGCTTAACTATATGGAAGTTGATTTTCACAAATGAAAAAGTAACTTGGTTTCCCTCCACTGATTTATTTTCTTGGTACATGTTTCGACAAAACGGAGTCATCATCGGGTACCTGGTATCCCATCACGTACCCATCACCACCAGAGCTCCTCATTAGGTACCTATCATCATCAAAGCGTACCTGATGATAACACCGATGTGTTGTTACACGCTGAACCAAGAAAATAAATCAATGGAAGAATACCAAGTTATTTTTTTCATTTGTGAATACAATTCCTTAATTGGGAACCATGGATATCAGGAGTACTTTACTCAAGGCTTTATTGACGACAGTTAATCGGCATCTTCTTCTCTGGTTACAATTCTAGGATTGGTATGCAACAGTCTTCAACTTTATCCGATTTTGGGCCAATTTTGGGTGATGATATCCTAAAACTGTTTGTCTTGCCATTAATTCGCTTACTTTTTACGACTGACCACCCAACCCATTCCATCCCTCCGTTCGAGCGAATACCTCGACCCTGCCCTCAAAGAAAACCCTCGCTAACTCTTGCCCTCTCCATCCCTTTGTATCTCTCATGCTGACCAAGCTGGGAGACCTCTTAGGGGTCAACCATTTCTCCTCGCCTCCCGCAGCGATAGGGGATCGATATAAAAACAGTTCAAGGAGACGATACGCAATGATATACTGGGCTAAAATTTATCAAGCTGGGAAAAATGTATTCAATTTAAGTCCATTACAACCTTCAATCTTCTTCTTCTTCTTCTCTGGTTACAATCCTAGGTTTGGTCTGCAACAGTCTTCAACTTTATGCGACCTTGGGCCTATCTTTTCACTATTCTGTACGATTGGCAACCTAGTTCCTTCATCAACTGTTCCATGTAGTCCAGTCTAGGTCTGCCCCTCTGGTTTTTTCCCTCTACTGTACCTTCTAGTATGGTCTTCACCAAGCTTTCGTGTCGGAGAATATGGCCAATCCAGGTGTTCCTTCTCTTATTTAACATTTTGAGTAGACACCGTCTTTCCTCTATCCTCTTAAACACATCCTCGTTCGTGACTCTTGCCACCCAGGGTATTTTCAGCATTTTCCTATAGCACCACAATTCAAATTCTTTCCTTCTATCTCTTTCCAATTGTCCAGGTCTCACTAACATAGATCAGAACGCTCCATACGAAAGTCCTCAATAGTAATTTCCTAATCCTTAAATTAATGTTCCCGGCGGTGAAGAATTTGTTTATCTTGATAAAGGCTAACTTGGCCTGGTTAATGTGGCTTATTGCTCCACCCATCTGATGTTATTTTCCTTTCCAAATAAACAAACTCGTCCACTGTCTCTAGTGCTTCTCCTAGAACCAGCTTTACTCTCGTCCCGTTTCTGCTTACCACCATCACTTAAGTCTTGTTCTTGTTTATTTTCATGTTATACTGGGTGTCAAAAATCACATCCATTCCTTCCATTGTCTCATTAAACTCTTCCTCGCTCTCCGCCATAAACTAATAAAGTCGGCATTAACTAATAAAATTAATTAATTCTATAGTGATTCATTTTAGCTGAGCCTTTGTTCAAAGATTTTTGAAAGAATTTCAAGCACAAAGGAATTTTTTTAGGCTTCATGAGACTGATGAATTTTCATTACAAACTTCCGAATGAAAAGATATTTAACACTAGAACTGCCGTGGGGTCATTTTGACCACATATCATTTTTGACAATCCATTACTTCTGACTGCTCCGTCCCAGCTCTTGCGTATTTCTTGAATCGTGTCTTTTCTTGCAGGAAAATATAATGTGAAAATTAGAACCTTATAGCAGCAATAGTTTTAAATGTACATCACCTTCAACCAATTTGTGCCAGCGGGGTCATTTTGACCGAAAGTTATTTTTCCCTTGTTTTATACAAGTTTTAATGCTGTAGAATGGAGTTTAACTGTCTTTCGTTGAAACATTAGAGACATATCAGCAACCGAACGCTAATATCCATGGGTAAGTCACCGTACGAGGACGCGACAGACCCAGACTTTGCTAAATGTTTAACTATCGACTATGTGTTAAACTGCCAAACATCCTATATGTTGAAATGCGAAATTATAGTACGTTGATACAAGCCTTTCTTATTTCCACATGATTAAATGAAATTGCAACAAAATATGTAAAAGATATTTTTTTTGCAATTTGCTTGTTACTTCAATTGAAAGCGTCATATTTCTTTCCGAAAAAATATTTCTAAGGGGTCAAATTGACACCTGTAGGTACTTCTCATTAAACTTTATCCCTATAATAATGAAAACTATCGTGAGAAAATAAAGTTGACCTATAAGTAAGTTCGATTCTTTCTACTTATTCTTCTGAAAGAACTGAATCACGATTCATCGGCCCTGGAGACTTATACATCTTTATCACCGGTCTGTAATAGAACACGAGATTTTATTGATATGCTACCAAGCCATCATTAAAATAATGTAACTTTATGCGTTGAATGAAATGACCGAGTGATGTAACCCAAAGGTGGACAGGAATAACACACAAGTTTGTAAATTCTGACGAGCCATCCAATTAAATGGGGGAGTACAGTGGAAAAAAAACTCATTGCATTTATATGCCATTTAAACTGATTCTGAGAAAACAAATTGATATTTTAGACGTTCAACAGTTATTTATATGAGTTTGGCAGATTTTTGGAGGAGGGTTACTTTGGTTGTTCAATAACTAAGCCAAACATTAGTCAATTATATTAAAATGTTTTCTTATTACTCGACTAAGTGAGGATAATTTTGTTATTGGAAAGAGCCATCTCCAACTTGAAAAAGCACTTTTAAAGATTTTTCACAGACAGGCATCTAGATAAAAACTAATAAAAAATAGGTATCAAGCTTATTGGATTCCACGAGTCCGAGATTCCGCGAGTTTTTCAAAGTGATCTGAAAGGATAATGCAAAAATATATATTTCAATTCATTTACAACAAAGCGTCTAGGTTGGAAAATACGACACAACATGAGTTCCAACGTAATATACGCTCAGGGTAAAAATTAATTTAATAATAAGGAAATGAAAATAATACTTCAAATATATAATGGTAAATAAAGGTAAGATGTGAGGTATCTAAGGGTGAATAAATGTTTCCACTACGAATTTTATCATTAAACAACCAAGACATAATTTGTTCAACTCCTTCATCCGGGGTTCCTACGAGAAACGTAGTCGGGAAAAACAAAGACGCGGCCGGAATCCCGGAAGAAGAAATGGAGGTTTTACCCATTCGCCTTGAAAAACAGAGAGAACTTCAAGATATAAAATTTATTTAATAACGTCAACGCTCAAGAGATATAATACGACTTCATTAAATGCCAGCGCTCAACGCATCACAATATTATCATCAAAATTCAACGCATCAGCCTTCGCTGCAAAAAATTAATTGTTTAGAATTAAATTTTGTTCACTACTCAAAGGTTGATAGGTAAATGGTCACAATTGAATAATAGGTTTCATAGAATGAATTTTTCCATTTGTCTGCTTTTTCTTCTATTCAAAATGATGAAAAAGTGAAAAGTTACATATCCCCGCGACCTATGATGGCAATAATACCTCAACTTAAAACCAATAATTCATTGCGTGTAAATACGCCTGAATCAATTTATTTTGGAAGAATTCAGGTTACATACTTAAGTATCTCTCCAAAACGATAACAACAAAAGCCACAGGAAGTGCCGAATTGAAAGAGTGGTGATTTATGTGTATTGATGCGTGAAATATATTTGTATTCGTATATTTAGCCAAAGCTGCAATTTTAATCCATTTGTACTTGACTGCCAAGTTAATCAAACGTTTTAATTTCATAGAGCATGGCATTGAATGGAACGTGAAACCAATTAAATCGATAAAAATTAAAAGAACGGCATGATTTGGCGGTGCCGCTTTGACTAGGCTTGCGCACAAGCAAACATAGTATTTTCACGGAAATATCTTCTCCGTATGCCTCAGTAAGGATCTCTGTCTCCCCTTAAACCCCCCTCCCGTACTTCAACGGGGAGATGGAATCCTTACCCCCAGTCCGTCCGCCATCGATGGCGTGCAACCTCCCCCCCCCTTTTCCCTTGACCTCCTCGTCCTCATTTACATTGCACGCGCGTTTTGGAGACGCCTGGACTTAACGGACGCGGAAGCTGTGGGGGAGCGGCAGTCGTTCGGGCAAAACACGTGCTCTGGGGATGAAGACGGCCGTTATAAAGATGTAGACATGTGCTCTGCGTGGGGGATGAAAAGTAGGTCAGCTACCAGAAACAAAACCATGTACTCACATGTATTTGACATAAAAAATAGCAAATATCAGTCATTTACTGGTGATGTTTTCTATAAAAACTCAAGGAAGCTTATATTTTATTTTATGAATAATTGCTCTATGGCTCAAAGCATCAGAAACATTTCCTCTCATATTGATTAAACTTTCTAGTGATGAGTGCTGTTAAGATGATATCGATAGAATATTTAGCATACAAATAATAATTACAACCTAAGCATGGCATATTATTAGTTTTAAGAACTTATTATACTTGAGATGACCCGGATACTTTCCGTTTTCTTTCTACTTTTGGAATTATACACATCAAAGTCTGGTATCGTATTCAAATGCGCTTTTTATGTCTTTGCTACCAAATATAATTGTAAAAAACTATGATTACTCTAACCATAATATTCTGATTTTGATAAATGTCTGAAAATACAAGTTTGAAAACACATGAGTTCTTCTGGATGTGCTCTGGACGCTTGTTTTTGATGAGTGGGGTAATTTTAACAAAATTTAAAAAAATAGATTTGTATGGCTATTGAATCCGACCAATTGTTTTCAATGAACATTTGTATTCATCATTCCCATAAAAATCCCTCAATGAAACCCATTCAATTTTAAACAGTACAAAATTTATGGGAGTTAATTAGAAGATTAGGAATATTTGAAAATATGTATTCAGTATCGTATTTGTCATTTCAATTTTAACTGGTTAGGATTAATTCAGGAATCAGCATTGATTGGGCTATTCTATCGTCTTGTATGCATTTTCAATGACATTTTAAAATCAAGATGGTGAGTATTCATTTACATGATCCGGATTCCGGATTAGACGTATTATGAGAATAATTAGAACAATGGCAACTTTTACTCTTTACAGTTCAGAGGGAAATAAAGGTGCCATTCAGCCAATTCTATTTTGCCATCAAGAGTTAGGACAACAACGTTTTCCACAAACATCAATGTCACTTTTCTAGTTTACGTACCTTGAGCAAATAGAGGAGTTGGGTGGTCTACAACTCGTTCTTGGAGCCTTTTTTATAGCGGTAAAGAACATAAGATTTCTCCTCTCTAAGTGTGACAATTGAAATGAAATAATGACGGTCAGTACATGACGGAGATAGACTTGATTTTGTTCCAAAGTATTGGCGCATTATCTCGTGACACAAGGAATGTGCACGTTACTTTTAAAACATTCTTCGTATTTCAAAACATTAGGAGCTTAAGGAAGGTGCAAATTAGCTATAGGGTCATTCCATACCAACTCAACAAAGATCCGACGCCCACCATCTCTAATTTTTATATTTACTTCTCAGTAATTAGTTTCAACCATAGTTAAGAAAAATCAGAGAGGCTAGAATGCTAACATATCAGCAAATATATGAATTTTTGATGTCGTTGCAGCAAATATAAAATAGGGTACATTTTTTGAACAATGAAAATTAACATGATGACAACCATTCCAGGCCTTGTTAATGCCAGTAAGAATGCAATCTGGCAAGTTGTACTATCTTCTTTTGGTGACATTTGGCACCAATACTGATATCGACATGTTTGTAGAGGTAATTCAGCAGTCATAGTTTTGGCCACATGCATGAATTTGCCTTTTCTTCAAGTGTCGTGGAGTCGTGGTTAAGTTGTCTTGGTATGACCTTATGAAAGTATTATATTTAGGCCAAAGATCTGAATAATTTGAATAGTTAAATTTAACAAAAAATTCAGTTCCAACGGCAGTGATGTGGCGTAAAAACTTTACGGCTTAAACAAATTTGCCTCAACCAGCGGGGCTCCCAAACTATATAAATCATATGACGGAAATCACCACTTATGAACTGTTGCTTCTCTGTGCATTTTTAAACTCTCTTATGATTATAATTATAGCAAAAAAGAGTATTTTCATATTAATAACAAATACGAATCCCCTATTCACGCTGTGAATAAGGAATTACTAAATAGGGAATAGGGGATTCATGACTCCCTATTGCCGATTCACATCTTCATGAGGTAACACTAGGCGCTCGAAGCTGATATTGAGCAGGGACGACACTTTTTCGTCAACCGGAAATCGGTTGCTTTAATTCACACTACCGCTGGAAATATATAAATAACTCTGGTTTACAATTACAAGGAAAATGTATTAAAAAATTTGATATTTCCTCTGTAATACGCATGTGAAATTCTTGCCAATTCAGCGTTATTTTCTACTATTTTACATTGAGGCAAGTTACCCATTCCTATGCAAAGGTTAGTCATGGGTGAAGATTACTGTCGCAGACAGACTTATTGTTATTCTTGATATCGGCTTAGAGAAAGTTTCTGGATCAATTTCTTTAGATGAAACCAAACACCTTTCCAACGGTAATACATCGGTGTTGCAGTATAGTTGGAAATTCGCTACCTAACAACTATCGTATCAACTAATAAGGCAAAAGACAAGTTCTAGAGTTGCTATTTTTGCTAAAAAGCCATTGCGCGAGATGTAAAACCTACAAACGTCAGTGGTATGTCTTCTTGAGTTAAAGCAATTTCCGTATAGGAGAGAGAAACACTTCTCCCAGTCATGTCTCCGAAAACAAAGACAAGGAAATGCGCGAATGAAGAGAACCATTTCCCTGTACACGCGCATAATTTCTACCCAAAAAAACACCGTAAGAGAAATGCAGGTAGCATAACTCGGCAACCATACCAGGTGGATTAAGACCAATCAGAGGAGCGGAAAAAATGTGCGGGTGTCGGAATAATGGGATGAAAAAGGACGGGAAAAGGGGTGGACGCTGAGAAAAAAAGCGGAATGCGGGATGAGGTAGTGGGAGTGGACGAGGGATGATTTTGGACCGGACGACATGTTAAAGTATTTACTCAGCATATGACGGCTTGGGCAGCGCCTCTCGCTCCTTTCATTTTTTTTTTGGCGCGGACCTAAAGGGCAGCGAGAGTTCCGAAGGGGAAAAGGGAACGTCGGAATGATTCTCACAAGCAGAAACGTACGAGTTGGCATACGAATAAATCTCATTGAGTCTAAAAATGACGTCTGTTAACCGACAGAATAATTCTCGATGAAAAGTTCGTTTCTCTTCGCGCATCGGTGGAGTGTAAAATAGTGAAAATAAACATTCCATTATTAAACACAGCGCTTTAGGAGAAATAAATTCAACAAGATTAGAAAATGTGTAATATGGGTTATCTCATGTTTTACCGGTGAAAATTACGGATAAATTATTTACTGCTTGCACACCGTGCTTGGTTCTCAAAATTTGAACACGTTTCGATGAATGATTACCTCATCTGAAGTCCCGACGTAAACATCGCAAGGGAATATAAACCCAAGGTGGTACATAACCAGACGAGAATTCATCTGCAAGTTTAGCAGATGCACACTTCCTATGACTTAATTTGACTTAAGGTAGTTCATTGATTGGCGCATCTGAGGGAAGAAGCAGCATTCATGTTTAAAAGCAACTTCAAAAAGAATGCAAAATGCAGCATTGCCGCAGAGATTGGATAGTCAAGAAATATCATTAAAAACGGTTATTTTTCTGTGCATCCATCATTGCCTTCAAACTTCAAATATTGCAGAAATTTTAAATAATCGAATTCCAAATTTCGATTTCCAAATCCAAAAGTTTGCATCTTAACGGGAAAATTGGGTTTTAAAAGAGAAAGATGAACAAATTTTAAGAGTATCTTCTCAGGAAATTTTTATTTAAAATCGTTAATACAGCAGCATATTTCAAGCCCTAAATGTCTGGTATATATCTTAGTGTTAAGAGGATTTACAGAGGTATCCAAACACAAATATGTTATACTACTCACGAAGAATATTATACAATGAAAATTATGTTTTCATTTTCAATACTGATTTATCGTAATTTGGCTGCTCTGATTAGGTTGGAAAATTTTGACGAGCGCAGTACTCTAAATAAGGTAATTTTTTGTCGCGAAAGTACTGTCTATCGTTCTTACACTGTAAACTAAATATTTCCAAAATTTAAATTTTATAGTGTTTTGTATTGTGCTATTTTGGAAGTAGGAAATTTAAGTAGGAAAAAGGTCATCTATACCGATTCTCTCAACTGTAATAATAATCTATCATGAGTTTGTTTTTCACTGCATACGTATTTTCTCACAACAAATGTTGCATTTGTAACAAAAATGTAGGCACTACTCGTGAGTCACCTGACAAAATTGTTCACTAATTTATTCTAAATTTGATTAAAACAATAAGAGACTTCAATTCGATGGATTGAACTATCCGTTGAAAAAGAGCTCTATTTTGAGAGAAAATATTTTAACGCCATGTGATTCAGCAGCTCTTTTTGGGTCAGGATATAAATTATTAAAACACATCTATATGGATTTGTATGCATTCAGATTCCTTTCTCCAGCGGTAGGGATTGCTATGGGATAATATCCCATTGGAATATAATATTGGAATTGTTGAAATCAATTATGTGATGATGGTGAACTAAGACTATGATCCTTGTCAAAATTCGAATATTGCGAATCGTTCTGAGATCACCCGCCCGTGATAACTTAATACACCGCTACGTCATTACGAAAAACTTCTTCTAGAAGATTCTTCAACTGACTGCTGGTAACACAAGCCTGGAAGTAAGAAAGCACTTTATCTTACTTATACTCGGAGCTGTGAAGCCTCGACAGCTGCAGAGCAGAAAAAAATTTGAAAAATAGAGATAATATGCAATCGAAATAAAATTAGGATCAAATGAGTGAATTGAATCACCGAAGAAGAATTAATACAAAAAGTGGGAGAAAAAAGTTGTGTTGAGTAAATTCTGA
Organism: Ceriagrion tenellum; assembly: GCA_963169105.1. NCBI lineage: Eukaryota > Metazoa > Arthropoda > Insecta > Odonata > Coenagrionidae > Ceriagrion > Ceriagrion tenellum. The sequence goes on from OY720635.1 coordinate 134,571,167, forward strand.
GAGAAGAAATGACTAACTTATTGGAAATAATTCGCTTAACAATATCCTTTAGTAAAGAGGAAATAATTGAGAGAATTTCAGAGGAAGACCAAATGTGGTATACATCTACTAAATTATGATATATCAAAACTGAAGAAATCATCAAAGTGAATAATTATGCAGGAGTAAAGCTGGGAGTGGAGTGGAGAGAAGCAGCAAGCCAATCTTCGAGAGATAGAGATAAGATGCCATCGAAGTATAATGAAGATCAAATGAACGAATTGAATCACCAACGAAGAAGTCATATGAAAAGTGAGAGAAAAATGGATTGTGTTAATTCTGAGAGAAGTGACGAACTTATTGGCCATAAGTCGACACACAATATCCTTTTGAAAAGAGGAAATAATTGAAAAAATTACGAAGGAAGGCCGAATGTGGAATACATCAACCAAGTTATGAAATACGTCAAAGTGCCGGAGTAAAGCGGGGAAAGGAGATGCTACAGCAAGCCAATCTTCGGATTGACGACAACTGATAATGATGTACGAAGAGGAGGATGAGTTGGGTGGAGAGAGAGGAGGAGAGGATTTCAGGAGAGAAGAGAAAGTGTGGAATGCCGAGCGGAAGGACTAAATGTGGCTTGTAGGGATGAAGGCAGAGGGCTTCCGGAGAATTCGTTATTAGGTGGATTATGGCGTGGTGTGGAATAGTCGCGGAAAGAATGAAGAAAAGGGCGTGGGAGGGATGGTCAAGACAGCAGAATACGGGAGAGGAGTGAGAGGGAAGTCGAGGGGGAAAAAAGAGAGGAGGGAAGTATTTGAGCATTTTGGAGGCGGCGAGGGCGGCGTGGGCAGGCGCCGCGTGGGATCAAGGGAGCCGGATGTTGTTCTTTGGTCGACCCTGGGAGGTGGGGATTTAAACCCGCGAGAGGAGGCGTGGAGAGGGGCGTGCGTATGTATTTGCGTGCGTCGTCCGAGTGACCGCCGCAGAGGGCAGCACGCAAGCGGCGCGGCGCCTCGTGCGTGTGGGCGCGGAATCGGAAATGAGATGCCGCTGTAAGGTCGACTACGGAATGACCCGTAATTGGAATCGCCAAACCGTCCGCGAGAAGGAAAAAGAAAATTTTGACAAGGAATTCACTCACGAAACGTTTGGTCATCTAGTGTGCGGCGACTTGTGCGTAGGAATTAGATGAACGGAAACTTTAATGTGCTACTTCATGCTTTGCAATTGAAAAAAAAATATTTAAAGAGAAAAGTTCGCAACAATTTAGAAGTGGTTAACAAAGGTCAAAACACCTCCGTTGGCCTTAGTATTCTCAACAGTCGACGAATGAATATGGATTGGCCGTCAAAACGTCCTGTAATAAGCGCCAGTGAAAATTCTTTTTCAATCAATGCATTCAGAGTCACCAGCGATGGAAGAAGGAGGGAGGATTATGTGAACAGGACAGCCCAAGGAAGGAAGGTTTATGCCAGGAGAGGAGTCATCCGACAGGTGTTAACACAAACCTGGCAGTAAGCAAGCCTTTTGCTACAAAACACATAAAGTGCGTAGTGAAACCTAAGTAGTAACAGCTACAAGGCAAAATAAACTAGGTACCTTTTTTGTTTTTAGTAAAGTTCATTTTGCTGTGCTGGACTAATTATGAAGGATATCAAAACAAAATTAACCAAGAGTGGAGAACTGCTAAAAACCATTTTTCACATCGATTACTATTGGTTTTGCAAATGCAATTAATGTAATACCTTAGGCCGTTGTCAATTTCAGTGCTAATATGGGTGTCTTCTAAAAACTGACAGTGTGCATGTTACACAATAAAGTTCTCATTTAGGATCTTTGTATCATATGAAAATAATAATAAGTGAATTTAATCATTAATGATTAGGGCATGTTTGAATTATTTGAGATAACATTGGAGATGATCAAGACGAAGTTTCAACTTCCTTGGAAATCATTATCGGACTTTTTGAAATAATGTAAAGAACGAAATATCATTTCCTGCATTTGTTATTTATGACCGAAGTATGTCATAAGTACTAATAATTATAAACATGAAATTTAAAATGAAATTATTACCTCGGCGATCATTTACAATTGATTACGCTAACCAATAATTACCATCACTTGATTCTCCCTATTTCGTATCCATAAATTAGCATAAAATGTGAATAAAAATATTGGATTAACATCAATTCGCGTGTGAAACTTTAGCGCTTAGGCCCGAATCTTTTTCAAATTCGAAGTAGTAATATAAATTGGGACATTTAGTCTCTTTTATTGAAATATTTTGCAAAAAAATAATTAGTATAACTCCATATCACTTCATATTCTGTTATGTCGAACTACTTCTCTTTGGTCTAAATTTTCAGATCCGGAATGATCCCTGACAAACTGCAATTCCCATCAAGTGGCAAACAAATTATTTCACTTAGGCTTCGTCCGTAATTCCTTCCTTCCTAAATTTCAACGGAAACCTATTCAATTGCCCCAGAGAGACCGCGGAATCCACGTATCCAAACCGGCAATTCGTTCCCATTACCAAGGGTACATTTCCGCCCAGTTCATTCTTTCGAGGGTATTCGTCCCGGCACACACACTCTCTCCCTCTTCTTACTTACCCTGTGGAATATCCCTCTCTCATTCTTTCCTCCAAGAGAAAGAGAGAGGGAGAAGAAGAAGAAAAGTAAGTACGGAGGTAGGGATGAAAGTGGAAAATAGAGAGAAAAATAACGAGGAGAAGAAATGGACCTCACATCTCAGCCGCGCCTCGAATGATGGGAAGGTCTTCATAAATTCCACGCCTTCGAAAAATAAACGAAGAACTTTAATCCTTCGCCCCTTTTTTTCAACTTTTACTCCTGGTCATTGTATTACAGCTGGGGTGGCAGTGTGTGGAGAGGGCTGGGTTCATTGTTCAAATCCTCTTCTCACTGGCATTTGTCCACTCACGAGGGCCCGGCCTTGTTATCACACACTATTTAGAGCCTGCCTTCCCTCCCGCCTCCTCAGCCCAGGACACACTTCTACGTTGCACTCACTTGACCCCCACCGAAACCTCTTTCATCTTCCCTCCTTCATCCACTCACACGAAATCCTCTCTTCATCCTCCGGCTTGATCCTTCCATCCTCACCTCAGGCGCTCTATTTTTTATCCTCTCCTCCTGCGGAACTCACCATAAATTCGCCAAACACTGCCTTTAACACTAGAGGTACCCAAGGTGTCATATTGACTCCTTTTCCTTTTTGCAGTCAATTACTTCTAAATGAATCGTCCCAGATTGTTCATACTTCTCGAATTTTATTTTTCTTAGCAGGAGAATTTAATGCGACGATAAAAACCTCATTGCACTAATAGTTTTTCACACTTGAACCGCGGACGGGACATTTTGTCCCATTACAAAATTTGATTAGCTATATCTCTCTTAATATTTTTTTTATTACCGGAGTGTTTGAGTTTTAATTATTTATAGAGATGTTCATCTCGGATGATAATATTTACTCTCCGACTCCTAGTTTCCGAGAAAAAAACTAGAAATACCTAAAAACCGCGGATGGGGTATTTTGGTCCCGTAGAGGAATATAGATGTTTGTCGTATTACATGGTTAATGGTTGTACAATTCTTTTTAAGTGCTTTCAAAAATATTGAATACCAGATTGCGGGATAAATTAATACAAAGTTGGCCATTTTTTATTTTTACGAGCGTTTTTAGACTCACACCGTCACAAAGAAGTATTATTTCATGATTTTCAGTTATGAATATACATTATAAAATAATCTGAATCGGAAATTGTTAATTGTGCCTGAGTGATGTTAAAACTTATTTATCATCAACTGAAAACTCTTCTCAAATGACAAAAATCTTTTTTAAGAAGTGAGACAATTAGCATACTCAGGAATTGTCGAAACACCGATGGGGAATTTTTGTCCCAGCCGAGATTTTAGGGGGTTAGCAAAACCCACCGGTTCTAGTGTTAAGGACTATTATTCTCAAAGATACTCGGAGATTCTCGGAATTAACTTCATTGGCTATAAAACGCCAGGAGTGACGCATATTGACTTTTCCCTTCGTTCAAATTGGAAAATCAGGAAGATGGGCAAGTTAAACATCGAAAACTGTCTGACAGTGAAGATCGTTCTTGGGTAATCAACATCACGTGAGATTATTTATCGTTGGATGAAGAATTTACATGCCCCTTGTCTATTCCGGTGGATTTTGTGCATTGGGGAAAAATAAACGTCAAAGACTAACATCTGATCGTAGCTTAATTCCATTACTTGTAATCACACCAATGGCTGGCCAAGTTATTTTTTTTCGTACTCCCTAAACTTGGTTGACTAATAATCTATGGCAATACCTTTTTAATTATCGAGTTTGTGTAACACATTAAATCAGTTTTCTCGGAGATGTCTGCATGAAAATTGTCCTGGTACCTGTCCCGTTGAAGAAGAAAGCGTCAGAATGAGAGGGGGACAGAACTATAAGCTTTATATCACACGTAGCCAAAGTTTAATTTTGAACAATTAAGAGGAGCTTGAAGAGCCAATCACTACTTCGGCGTTTGCCAGTTTGGGTCCCGAAATGAAAGGGAGACTCGGGATGCAACCGTGGTGATGGAAACTTAAAGAAAAAGCACAGTAGCATATACAGTAAACTTTTGTTTGTGTTTTGGATACTGAAATAGAATTGGACGTATTGAATTGGAAAAATGGAAATAGAAATGTGAGAAAAGAGACTAATCTGAAACCTTTATGTAGCCCAAAGAGCACAGATTGGGGTGGTTGATAGTGAATTAGGGTCGACAGTTACAGATTGTGGGGTAAGGCAAGGATGCTCGTAGTCGCCTTTAATATTTAAAATTTATGATGCGAAAATGGCAAGAGAGGCATGGGAAGAACTATATTTCGGAATTTACTTTGGAGGGTAGCTGATTAAGTAGGATATATGTGTGGACTGTCAAGTGCTGGTAAGTTGATATTCGACGGGATTACAAGACTTGAGTAGGTGGTTTAGAATATTTCCCCGTGGAAAAAATGTAAAGAAGATAAATCATAAGAAAACAAAAATAATGAGATTTTTTTGGATAAAGAGGGCGAGGATGATCATAAACATAGGAGGACACAAAGTTAAGTAAGTAGAGCATTTTTATTACCCGAGAAGTGTGTTAGTAGGAGAGGAGAGGACTAGGAGGAGAACTGCGTCAACTAAGGAAGCGTTTAGCAATAGAAGGGACGCGGGTGACGGGGTCGGGGACGCGGGAAAGAAAACGAGAAGAGGCTTGTGAAGAGCTTAATTTGGAGCGTATTGTTGTATGGTTCAGAAACGTGGACCCTGAGAAGGGAGAGCGTGAATTGGCTTCAGGCGTTCAAGATTTGGGTGTGGAGAAGGATGGAGAACGAGCGATGGATGGAAAGGAAGACAATTGAATAATGGGTGAGCAGGCGAAACTTCGGAATGAAATCCAGAATAGGCTGGTAAGGTGGAGGAATTCAGTAAGGGCGATTGATTGCTCAAGTCTATGATAGAGGATTGGATGTTGGGGAACCAGAAAAGGGGAGGAAAGGGAATAGGTTTTATAGGATTGATGAAGAAGGACAGATCGTATGCAGAGGCAAAAGAGGAAATACTAGAGATAGATTGGATCCTAAAATTGTTGACAATCCAGAGGATTTCCTCTGACTTTCCAAAAACCTATATTATTTCGGTAGAATAAATTTAAAGTAGGGTGCTTTTTTGTTGGGTGTCAAAACTTACTCTAACAGCCCAGCACCAAATTATGTCTCATATACGCTTAAACTTCAGATGGAATGAGTACCGGAGACTAAATATCCTCCTTGACAACGGATGATTCATTTAAAACAGCTTTAGTCCATCGCATATGATATTTAGTCAAATTAAATGAATATAAAGGGCACAAGGAATGTTCATGAAAAATGTAGAGGAATTCTTTGAATACATGTCCATATTATTGCGATCCTTGAAATTCGTGCAGTCAGGCATTTAAATTTGGTTGTAGAAGAAGTTGGGTCGAGTAAGTTCTTAGGAAGCGACAGACATCTCACTAAACCAGAAAAAAAGCATCATGAATGAAGGCTCACAAATGTGCGAGATAAAGCACATGATACTTTTAAGATGGCATGAAAACGGACAGAGGAAGTTCCTAGTTGGTTGCAAAGAGAAGAAGCCATTAGGGAAAACTTGGAGGAAGAGAAAATAAATGGACTAAACGAAAAAAAATTAATAGGTTGGAGAGGATGTTGCGACCGGTAAATGTTGACAAGTCTGCTTATTAAGAATTTTTAAACACTTTCGTAAGTACAAGACTAAATAAAAAGGTATGAGAGTATAACAAAACACGAAATAAGAGGTAACAAAGTCCTCTTTTAATTCGGAATC